>JANHFL010004032.1:79762-90882 GCA_032468155.1 Oxyrhabdium leporinum | reverse complement strand
TGTTGGGGGCAATATGCTGACTCTGTAAACTGCTTAGAGAGGGCTGTAAAGCACTGTGAAGCGGTATATAAGTCTAACTGCACTGCTACAGGGGTGTCATGATTGTCAACTGGGAATCACTTATGACCTTCGGGACACTGCACTACAGGTCAATGCATGTGTGACTCAGTTCATTAATTGGACTCTAGAGATCATTTGGAATTGTTGCTGTTATATCAGCCTCCCTGCTGCACAGCAACTTCCCTCCCTGAGTTTGACTCCATTTCTGGGCTGGACCTCACAGACCTACAGTTCTGTGAGGCTTCAGCTTGCCTTCTAGGAGTGGAGTTGGAAGTGGTTTGTGTGTTTATAGCCATCATGACAACCTATCCAAATCTATCCAACATCAGGCCCTGAACCAAGAATGACGTGGTAATTCTTCTGAGTTTTTTATTATTATTCTTATTTCACACCTATGGACAAAATCTTGCCAAACTGAGGGCTCTACTATCTGCATCAACAATATACTCTGTGAACTATGAGGGAGCGGCTGCCTTCACCCTCTTTTTCTCATGCATAACATCTTGAGTTGAGTTGCCTTTTGCTACTCTGGAATGCACCCCCTCCCTCCTTATAGTCCATCTCCTCACTACATTCCATCACAGATAATGGTCTTACACCGGATTTGGTATTCCTGTCAGAGCGCTGGCTATGTGGTCTGAAATTGGGAAAGCTTCTGTTGTCTCCCCTGTCATGGTCAGATCATTTCTCGATTTATATAGGATTCTGCAATGCTACAGCTACTGAATAGAGGCTCAACCCATTAAACTGGTCCCCTCCTGGTGATGAATGGACCCCAGAGGGAGCTGGGGGGTTGTTTCTGATGGTCTGCTGCACAGTCCATCTAAAGCCCTGGTTCACAATTTGGAATAAGAAGGTAGCTGAGGCTTTAGATTGAACCCATGTAAACTCTCCCTTCTTGGGGATCTCAGTACTTCCCATGGTTTACACAGAAGTTGAAAGAGATAAAATAAGAGACATTTAGAACAGCGATCACCAACATGTCCATCTCTACATATTGGCAGTGGTGGCAACGGGGGGGGGATGTTAGAAGGGGGATGACTTTGAGTGATCGCTCACCACTTGCATGGCCCAGTCCCCAATGCGCCGAACCCAGTCCTGGCCCCTGGACTGGGGGTTGGGGACCCCTGATCTAGAGCATCACTCAATGGCACTCAACATGGGACAAACTCAATCAAGTATAGGTTATGGTTGCCATTAATGCCTATCTAGTGGGATAAAGGCAGCAAAGCGTCATTACTTTTCTGCTCTGATTACATCTGCAGATAACATCCCACTGTGCTGTTTCAGGTGACACAAGCCCCTTAAGTAACTTGAAGAATGGGACTTGGAGAATCTCTTACAGAGGTGCGTGGCGGAATTTGCTCAGCATCTCTCAGAGAAACCTGCTCAGATTCATTCTCATTTGGATGCTAGCCTTGTTGTAGGTGCAGAGGTGGTGCCTAGGTGGAGTCTCGCCTGTTATGTAGAAACAGCTTGAACTTGTGAGAACTAGACAGGATCCTTGGAGCTGTGAGCTCAGCTACCAGTTCTTTAGAACCATGTATCTCCTGACTGGTTAAAATGGCCTGAGAGGTGTCATGTGAGTAGGTTCTGGCAATGATTAATTTCTTGTTGAGTGAGGGAGTTTGTCTTTCACCTCTTAAGGAAGCTTTTGTTCACCCCCTCAAGAAGTTATTGCTAGACTCCATTATACTAGACAATTTTATCCATTACCTAATCTCCCCTTTTGGGGGAAGGTGATTGAGAAGATGGTTTGAATAACAGAGGACTTGAACAAACAGCATTATCTGGATCCCTTTCAGTCAAGATACAGGATACAGATCCCTTTCAGTCAAGATACAGGCCTTGGTATGGGATGGAAATGGCATTGGTCGTGCTTCTGGATGATTTCTGGTGAGGGCAGCATGAGACTCATGCATCCCTTATTCTACTTTTTGATATCACTGTGGGATTTGGCACCACTGACCACTGCATCTTTTTGGAATAATGTGCAGGGTCTCCTCCTACATCTCTTCATTTTCCCCACACACTTAGTTCTTCAGTGTGACATTTTTTTTGTAAGTCTTGTCATGGACATATCTAAAATCAGCAGTACATTTTGCTTTTTCTATGGCATGGAGCATAGAGTGGGGAAAAACTGCCACTGGAGTCAAACCAATGTCAGTCATTATTACAGTTTAGGAGGGGCCTTAAAACTTATCTTTTTACTCATGTCTTTTAGAATTTTAATGGTTTTGTTGTGTTTAGTTTTAACATTGGTTTTAAAAAGAGCATAAGGAAACTGACCAAGAAGGCATTTGTTCAATTCCAGTTGATGTGCCTGGTCTCATCTAGAATGGAAGAGACTAAAGAAGGTCACTCTTGCCTTTGTCATCTTGTAACAGGTTTTATGGTTATTCACGTAAGATGGAGCTCTCCGACAAAATCACCTGCAAATTTCAACTGGTAAAAAACACAGTAGCCCATATGTTTATGGGGCAGCCCCATTACAACCACAGAACACCTCAGTACAGTATCTGCCAAGATAAATTAACGTTTACAATAGTTTTAGAATTGTAGATATATTGTTTATGCATTTGTGTAAGACAGTCAGACCCACTACAGTGGGAAGCATAAAAATGTATGTATGTATGTATGTATGTATGTATGTATGTATGTATGATAAACAAATAAATAAATAAACGCATTATTCAAAGATATATATTTCTTGACTTCTATGTATTTAACAAGCATTTCCATCCATTTTCCTTCACCACTCACTCTTCAAAGAGAAACAATTACAAATACTTTTAAAGGTTGCCCTGCCTTATAACTCTTTATATAAAAATTATTCCTATAATTAAGTAAAAATCTGTGTAGCACATATACAAACAAGAAATTTCTCTGAAACCCATTTCACAATTTAACATTTACTGATTAAATGTACAAAAATAGTCACTACAGATAGAAATATTTTCTAAATTATTAACTTTCAATTAGAGACCAACAAAGAAGTGTTCTGTGGTAGAAAGCACTGCAGTTTGTATCATATTCCATTGCCGTATTTTTGTTTATATAAGATACACAAATTAATCACCTGCTTTTTAACATATGTATAATTTGAATGTTTTACTCCATTTTATTTGTCAAAACATAACTACTTTGGTCTTTGAAACATTAATTTGCAGCAGATCCATACTCCCATATTATAACAATCTTTGTTATAAATCATTTAGGTTCCCAATAGCACATCATCTCTATACAAAAGTATATCTACATTTATGATCCAGGAAACATATCATCCCAAGCGTTCCTTATACATTTATCCACAGATGGAGCTCACAAACACAAATGAAACGAGTTACAGTTACTTCAAAAAGAAAACACAACTGTATTTTCACATTTCTCCAGTTATGCTACCAACATCTGCAATCTTACAGAGTTTTGACATTCTTAGAACATTTATGACTTGCTTTTAGCTTTGTCCTTTTTTGTCTTTGTTGCTTGTAAGCACCTGTTTCAATATTATTGTCATACAAATCTCTAAAATAGTCCTTCTAGCATTTCTTCACTTCAGATTCAGCTCTTATATCAATTTTAATTCCATTCATTCTCCTTGAGGCTCCTTTTTTTAGCCTTCTTCATACATTTACAAAATGAGAATGCATTTCTCTATTTTAATATTAAATACTCCTTGTCTTTCTTTCTCTACCTTCTTTGTAACAACCTTTGCCTACTTTCTTTGCATCTTTTTCTATCTTTTTTTTCCTCAACTTTATTTTTACAGAAATGTTTTAGATGAAGTTTTTTTCTCATGCACAGCACCTTTCATTTCATTAATCCACCAGGCATCCTTTTTCGTACTTCTCATTAGCATAACTCCACACACTTCAATGGCACTCTGCAACTTAATTCTTTCCACATTTTCTTTCCTTTCCTCTACTTCCCATTTATTCTGTTGAGAGATTAATCTTTCATCTAATATTTTTTATACTGGCATTCTATTTCTTTTACTACCTTCTTTTTCATCCATGTCCAGTTTATTCAAAGATCTTTCTTTGCTTTAAAAAAAAAAAAGGTCCGTATCCTACCAATCTTTCATTATAAACAATCCAACAATGCTGTTTGAATTGTATTCATTCCTTTGTAATGTCTGTGTATGTTTAGACTAATAATGCTTAAACCATATATTTTAAACGAACAGATTTTTCTAAGCAAATATTCACCAGTCACCATTTTTATTCACTCTTGAGTCTCAGTGGGCCAATTACTTTTTTATATTCTCTCTTCTTCTCACCTATCATTAGTTATATCTAGGAAAATTAATTTCATTCATTTAGAATATTGCACAATTTCCCTCAAAACTCATTCCTGATTCTTTCATTATCACTACTAACTGGAGCGTAACATGCAACTGTCATCAACCTATGAATTTCTACTTTCATATATCCCTACAACAATATATTCATCTTTTTTAATATTTCATACTTTCATACACAAAACTGGCATCTTCACTTCTCTGCATATATTCATCAAATCCACTACAGATCTTGCTACCCTCATTCAGTTCTATTACATACCTTCTCTATCTTGTAGTTTCATGGAAATACAACGTATCTATTTTCACTTCCTTCCTTAATTCATTTAGTCTTCAAATATTTTAAATAGCAAACTTTTATATATAGTAGTCATTACCGGATGGGTCCATTTTTATTGCCCCTTTTTGATTAATCAATACATTTCTTGCTCTTATAAAGAAAAGATATAGACTAGAAAAGGACTAACAATAAAATCGGCATATTTTATCTGGCATATTTTATCCAACTTGCCACCAGCATCTTCCAAGCATGTTCATGCTGTGCTATGCAAGCTTGGATCTCTAATCTAGAAACCATCTTGCAAGCAAATTTACTGTTTTCCACATACGATCAAATAGAAGGTATCCACAGTATACTGACATATAGACAAAATATTCAATTCTTTTGACTATATGTCATTTTCAGAGTTTTATTTTTTATTGAAAATTTCAATCTATATTTTATTGGTAATTTCAATCTTGTGCATTGTTTCCATTTTTAAGCTTGCTATTTACTTTGAATACTCAACAGAGTAGAAAAACTGGGTATATATTTAATAAATAAAATCCAGAGACTTCAAAGTAATTATAGTCTACAGCAGTGGCAAATGAACTTGTTTGCATGATACAGGGAGATTGTAGGAGTAGGAGATACAAACCTACTTGTATAATACAACCCCACCCCAATAAAACTATAAGTAAGCCATATTGATAAAATTGGAATCTATGTTCAATAGATTTTTAAAACCATGTGGAATATATGTCAGAACGTTGCTGTACGTGAGCCTTGTACCACAAAAAGCCCTATATATTCCTAATTCACATAATCGGCATAAACATATGCAAAGACTATATACACTGTCTTAAGATTGGAGAAATAAAGAGAATAAATAAAGCAATGCATTAGTCATGGAAAGCAGTTGGCTCAGTTTCCTGATACGGTGCAGGAGTTCTGCATGAACAGCTACATCAGAGTTTAGTTTTCTAGGCTGGTAGCAAACTAAACCAGACAGGTTGGCAGCAAGTAGCCAGGGAAGTAAATTCTAATAAATTTTAAATGGTACACACAAAGTTGTCATTTTTTAAAAAAAATTCTGAATCCTCTTCGGGATTGGATGGAGAATGTTAAGAATGCAGAAGTATGCATATATACTAAACCACTGAGCTCAGTCTTATACGTTGAATATAAGATTTGATTATATATTGCCCATGACTTTCTTTCTGTTCGTTATTAGCTCTTTCCAGGAATTCAGACAAAGGATTCAGTAATACCTGTGAATATTTGACCTCCTGAATATATAAGCATACTTAAATATATGTATGGATCAGTCAGAAAATATTTCCAAAATCTACCATTCAAGAAGTAAAATCATTTATTTTTCTAATCGAAGCTTCTTCCGAGAAGGTTATGCACACAAAGGACTTTCTAAAGCAACAGCTAGCGAGGCTGCTTGAAATTCCACACATGTGCCTCAGCAATGTATTTCTATTAATGTCCAGTGTGTGTCAGCAGGAAGATAAGGCACCAACAGCATGTCCAAGCAGCCTGGTAGAGAATGGAATGCTGTGTAAAACATTGTCTGATACTACGAATCTCACCAAACAAGGCTGCCTATAATCTCACCTTCCATGTGTACAAACACACACAGTTAGACACACACACATACACCTGCTTGCTTGATAATGCCACCATAGGGGGAAGATGGAACCACACAACGAAACTATCAAACAGTAGGGGGAAATGGCAATTGAGAAGAAGGGGGCAAGAAGCTAATAAGAAAAAAACTGATCAGTGAACAAGAATAAGTATCTAATGCTAGCTTTGACAGCTGTGGCAGAATGATAGTCTGTGTTTAACTATGGAAAAAGTACAATTTTCTTCCCAAACGAACCTATTTTAATCCTTGCCGCCCACTCCCACCACAAACTGAAAAGATGCTTTCATTTCATATGTGGTTGACCTCTCTTACTCACAAGCCACAAATTCTTCATATATTTGGTTTGACAGAGGGTACTTTTTCCCATCTCCAACATGGAGTAATTGCTATAATCTGTTACAGATTTTTTGCAAGTTACAGACAGAGCTTGCTAGAAGGATTGAGCTTTATTCTTTTCTGAGGAGAGTGAACTTTGCTGTAAATGCAATTAAATTTAAATCCTGTGAAGGAACGAATATCATAAAATAAAGCAGCAAATTGACTTCTGCAAAGTATATGCATTAGGCATATGACGCAAAAGGCTTCAGAAGAAATCACAATAAGCATGTGCAAAGATATAACTAGGAAAAAACCCCTCTTCTTTTCCTCTCTTGAAAATACCATTCATATTCTCAATATTCCTTTACGTACTGTATTTTTTTTAATACCAAAGATTTCTGATGTATACAGAAGAAAAGCAAAAGCAACTAACAATTTAAAAAACATTCAAATAGTAAATATTATTACTTTTAGATGTAAGCATTAAGTTTCTGATGAAAAAAAAAGTGTGTTCCTGGACATCAACATAGAGCAAACAAGTTTATCAGGGATTTACCTGAGCTAGAAACTGAAGTATGAAGCAGGCTCAGTTAAATTTAATAATTAAAGAATGAACCATTACACCAAATAAACAACTTGAGAAGACATAACAAAATCAGGCATAAACAGCTTTGTGACTTTCACATATTAATCAAAATCATAAATCCTATAGTCAAAACAACACTGACAACAGCAAAAAGATTAACACTTCATTTAAACCCAATATCCCTCTTGAATTAGTTCGACAAAAACAGCCTCTTCAGACACCAGATTCATCCACAGATTTAGATGAGACTTTTCAGAAAACCAAGAATCAGCAAGTAAAGAAAAGAATGGCATTTTAAATATAAACTGATCTGTAAGCACCCCGTTGTGATCAACCCAGACATGCTTAGTTAAAAAGGTGTAAGCTGTGCATATAATGTTCACTGGCCAACCAAGTGACACTGACAACTTTCCTGTTATAAGATCTACATTTTCAAGAGCTTCATTTTTCCACATAAGGAAATGGATAAACAGTGAAAAAAATGCACAATTATTCATGCTACACTTTGTAGGCAGGCAGGCAACTTGCTTGAAGCCTAGAGGGATGGGTCATACTTGCAACTAAGCCAGCCTTGGGTCTGCTAATATGCACCACTGTTCTTTTCTTGGGGAAAGAATGTCAGGTTTATCTCAGAAAGAAGCTGGGAGCCAAAAGAGTTGTAATATTGAATATATACAAATATGCTTTTTATTATATGGCTATCAAAGTAATGAGAGTCAGTTTGGTGTAGTGGTTAAGGCATCAGATTAGAGTTGTAATACTGAATATATACAAATATGCTTTTTATTATATGGCTATCAAAGTAATGAGAGTCAGTTTGGTATAGTGGTTAAGGCATCAGACTAGAGTTGTAATACTGAATATATACAAATACGTTTTTTTATTATATGGCTATCAAAGTAATGACAGCCAGTTTGGTATAGTGGTAAAGGCATCAGACTTTACTGCATTGGGAGACTGAGTTCTAGTTCTGCTTCTGGCACAAAGCCAGCTGCATGACCTTGGGCCAAACATTCTCAGAACTAAGAAGTAGGTAATAGCAAACAACTTCTGAAAAACCTTGCCAAGAAAATGGCAGAGATTTGTTCAGGCAGCCTCTGAGAATTGGATATGACTAAATGAAAGGGGGAAAAAAATCAAAGTAATAATCATGAGTGGGAGAAAAGAACAAACAATCAGGATTGGATCTGTACCACAGATGAAGGGGATTTTTTTTCTTCTTTGCTGTGATATAATGAATTCTGCCTTTCATGAAGCTTGCATTAGATCCAGAAGAAAAGCTTCTATTGGTGCCAATGGAAGTTTTGCTCCAAGGTTACAGGGACCATTGGAGAAGAAGCTCAGGAGGATATTAGTCAGATATCTGGCATGAGAGGGGAAAAATAGCTACATCTCCACCCATCCATGATACCATTGCCAATCCCTCTGGTTCATTCATAGCTGTTATTTTAAATATTTTAAAAGTTACATTAAACTTTAATAGTTAAAATAAGTCACATGCATTCAAGCATTTAATGTCACATCTGTTTTGGATCAAAAAAGTCTTGTTTTACACTATTGTGAGAAGCTGCAAGCAATTATAGTTATCTATTGTATTATATCTATGGAGATTCTCAGTCATCCAGGTCATAGTTATCCCAAAGAGCAGAAGAAGCTTCTTGGATGAGAAGCGAAACATCTCCAAAGAAAACCCCAAAACTCCAGTTGCCTCTTGAAAAAGCACCTTTGGGACTGTCATATTATAGTTCTAACACATAAGGGAGATTCTCCACAGTAGACCAAATATAGGAATCCTTTGTGTGGATCTGCTTGTGAAAATTCCTTTTGCATAATATGAAATGAGTCACACTCATGCCTGAATAATCCAGAAAAGGACTATGTTGAATTCAGCACTGCATTATGCTCTCCATTAGTAATTGGGCTGGTTTCTAAATTGTATTTCTAAAAGAAGCCTCCGAGCTAATTGCAAACTGTAAACTGCCATCTAATTTTGAATGAACTGTATGCTCATGCACTTGGTTTATCTGATTTGGTCTGGCTCTTCCCTTCAGCACAAATTACACAAAACAAAATCATCTTCTATCTCCCTATACCAGCATTTCTCAACCTTGGCAACTTTAACACTTGAGGACTGGACTACAGGATTCTGGGACTTGAAGTCCACGCAATCTTAAAGTTGCTAAGGTTGAGAAACGCTACCCTATACAAACCAAAACTGTAAAGAAGCACTGTCCAAGATCCTAGCTTAAATGACACATTTAAGTAAATGAGCTATGCATCAGGATACAGTTTGCTTACCATAAACTAGGTAGTCTGCTAAATCTTTCCTTATTCTTCTCGGATCAAAAAGAGAAATGTTGAATTTTAATTCAGGGTGTCTCTACTAGGCACCTTGAAAATAAATTGCAGGTCTGAACAAATGCACAATCCAATAATTCCTCAAAAAACTCTAGGATGTGCACAGATTCTATATATGAAGAACACTGCAGACAATGACATACATACAAAAGGCAGTCTTGAAGCAAAGGGTGGGGAGTGAAACAACTACTGATATTTTGTTCTAGCTCTATGATTATTCAAAGGGAAGGAAAGCCCAGGGATAACATCCTCCAGCCCAGGCAGCTCTAAAAATTGGATGCTCACGAGACCGTCAGCTGCTGAAATCTGCACAAACCCTCCAAATATAAATTAACCTTCAGAGTCAGGAGATAAAAGGAGACAAGAGCAGCAGAACTCCAAAGGATTTTTTTTTTCTAAGGCAAAGAAGAAAGACTGTAACACATGTCTGACAAATCACACTCTTCTTAGCTGAGAAAATTAAAAGCACAGAGGCACTTGGAGTGGCAGCCTCTTATCCTCAGCCAGATAATGTCTTTCCTTTCCCTCCAGGGAAAAAGAAAAAAAAAAGCTGAGTTTTAATTTTTCAGATTCACTGTGGCACCTTATGAGTTTAACCCCCATTCTATTCCACCTACCCGCCCTCACATATGTTTCTCTACCCCAGCAATTCTCCCTTAAACAATGAACCTTTTTTTTTCTTTTACAAATATCCAGGGTTGCTCGCTATAATTCTTCCTCGAAACCTTCCAATCAAAAAAGCTGGCAGAACCCCACACTTGCTCTAGAGCAAACTGTTTTAATAGATCCCCTTAAAATGTTTAAGAAGCTTCATAGGAAGAGCACAGAAATGTGTCCAATTCTTTTGGAAAAGAGCAACTGCTAGAATAGTTGATTGACACAGAATGAACGAAATGGCTTCCTCAGAGCTGCCATGCAATTAATCTTACTCCTAGTCCTTCCCCATTCAGCAAAATTAATCTTCTTCCTATTCTGCTATGTGCATACTATGCATTATTCAGTATTATAGTTAGACCATTGCCTAGTGGCTTTTGGCAAGGAAGAATGAGTTCTCACAGCCTAACTGAAATATACTTTTTATCAACTAGAAGAAATTTGGTCTTATTACTTATACTGATGCCAACTACTGTATGTCCAGTTTTAACATAGAATTACTTGCAGAAATTATTTACTGCATTCAAAATCCAAAAGTTTCCATGCTTTGCAATTAATATGAACAAACCTAGAATTCTGAACTTATGCTAAGAGTCCATAACCTAATTCCCTTTCCAATATACACCTATTGTTTGTATGCCTTGATTCGTATTGATGAAAAGATTAGTCCCATTATGTATAAGAGTTGAAAGATATTATCAAAGGATAAGTTTGTAGCCTTGATTGTGCATCTGATTTATTTATATAATGTATTGTATTATTACAATATAGCTTTAATTGGTAATAATGGTAATTAACAGACATTAAAACTTGTTCAAAATGAGTAAAGAGAAAAAGTTAAACATTTATCTTTTAGAGCAGTGATCCCCAACCTTTTTGGCATCAGAGAGCAGTTTCATGGAAGAAAGTTTTTCTGCAGACTGGAGGG
>JANHFL010004032.1:25790-45268 GCA_032468155.1 Oxyrhabdium leporinum | reverse complement strand
ATGTAAGAGTATTGCTTATAAGCTGTAAACCGCCCCGAGTCTTCGGAATGGGGCAGTATATAAATGTAAAAATAAATTAAATAAATAAATAAATAAACTGAATAGAGCTAGCAATGTGTTTAATAGCTGGATGCCTTTCCTGTTGCCAATGCGGAGTTTTGTTCAGCAGATATATTCTCATTGTGCTGAAAGAGAGAAATATCTGCCTCTACCTAGGATCGAATTCACAGCCTCCTGATTGTGAGGTGAGAGTTCCACTTCTGGGCCACCACACCACTCCTATTGCACATAATTCTTGAAATAAATAGCAATCAGCAATATTGTTTATTTATTGTTTGTTTGTATCTTGCCTGTTTTATTATTTTTACAAATAACTCGAAGTGGCAAACGTATCCAACACATCTTCCTCCTATGTTTCCTCACAACAACCTTGTGAGGTGGGATGGGCTGAGAGAAAGTGACTGGCCCAAAGTCACCAAATGGCTTTCATGGCTTAAGGCAGGACTTGAACTCACAGTCTCCCACTTTCTAGTCTTAACCATTGACCACACTGGCTTTCCTTTATTCTTCCTTTATTCATAACTACAATCATGAATAATGTTTATTTTTATCTCTTTGTGTTGTGGACTCTTCCCTGCCTTCTTTTACCTATATTTCAGATGAAAGGTCTGTTGATTTAAGAACCACTAAATCAAACGCCTAAGTCAAAATCTCTATTCCAATTAGAGTAAGCTTTAATGTGCTATACCCCTAGCACTGGGAAAAGAACCTCTGGTATTATCTAACTTTAACAGGCATAAAAATAGTTATATCTACCTCATCAAGTAATAAAATAGACTAATGTTTTGCTTGCTCTAAAATCACGCTATATATATCATAATTAAAATTAAAACCACCCAGAGTAAACTATACAGAGTTAAAAATGAGATGGGCAGCTATATAAATTAGAATAATTAATTAAAATGCCCCCCTCAAGCAACAACATGGTGAAAAAACACACTTTCAAAATGGTCCTTTTTATACTCTTAGTTAATTACCACAATGCTCAGCTTAAAAAAAAAAGATATATGCCTGTGGCGTTATTCCCCTGTGCTATCTGCTACAAGGAACAGCTGTGTGAAGCAGAAAAAAGGCTGAGCTTCTGCCCTTTTAATAGAGAGATTACCAGCTGATGAGATTTGTCCATTAAATTCAGGAACCCTCTTCTTTTTCGCTAAGCAATCCTACAAATACATTTCCTGCAAATCAAAAGCTAACTATAAAAATATGCAAGTTCTGTACAAATCTGCCTGGACATAAAACAGACAGAATAATTGATCAGCAATTTAGGAGCAATTTAAATTATTTCAAGTATTTCTCAATTCCCCCATGTGACCACTAGATGGCAGTCTAAATTCAATAGATATTCTTTTAAAACACTAGCGAAAAGAATTCCTGCTATTTATTAAACCTGGGAATTAGAATTGCTTTATTCTGTTCACCAGCTTAGCTAAACGGCACTTTAATATTTTTTTAATGGCCTTATTGTCTCCATTTCACAGAGTATAAAGTAGTGTTGCTGGCTGGGAAATTTTGGGAATTTTGGGAATTGAAATGCAAGACTGAGAAACATTGACATAAAGGAAAACTTGAATTTAGAGCACTTAGAAACTAGCTGCATTTTTCACCATTTCATCTTATATTTTCTTTTTTTAATTATAATATATTAATTATATATTAAATTATATAACACAATAACAGAGTTGAGAAGGGACCTTGAACGTCTTCTAGTCCAACTCCCTACTCGGGCAGGAAACCCTATAACATTTCAGACAAATGGTTGTCCAATCTCTTCTTTAAAACTTCCAATGTAACCCAACTAAAATATTCTAACATTAAATAAAGAATAGATTCAAATGATTCACTTCAGGTTACTCTGCTTTAAAAAAAATATTTTGCTGAAGTTATTTAAAAGTTATTTTAAAAGGTTACATGATTTTAAACTTTGAGATTGATTTATATAGGTAATCCTCAATTTACAACCATTCATTTAGCAACAGTTTGAAATTACAACAGCGCTGAAAAAAGTGACTTACAACTGGGCCTCACACTTACAACTAGGCCCCACATATATGGCCGCTGCAGAATCCCCTTGGTCATATGATCAAAATTTGAGTAATTGGCCACCTGGCTTGCATTTACAGTTGCAGCATCCTGGTATTATGTGATCGGCATTTTGTGACCTCCCAACCTCGCTTCCAGCAAGCCAGTGGAGAAGCTGGGTTCATTTAATGACTGCATGATTCACTTAACAACTGCAGCGATTTGCTTAACAACCCTTTCAGACAAGGTTGTAAAAATCAGACATGACTCACACAACAACTATGTTTCCATTAAGCAATGGAAATTCTGGTCCCAACTATGGTGGAAAATAAGAGGATTACCTGTACACTTTTTTAAATTGCTGTTCTCATTACTGTTGTTGGAAGTTTCAATTCAATTACTGTATAATGAGGAAGTTATTTGTCTGCTCTAGTCTAAACTTCCCTAGACATATAACCAAAAAAACCAAGATCAAGGGACTGTAATAAAATAAATGAAAAAACTTACCCAAAGAAACTTTTCAGAAATGCCACATAGATGAGTGGAGCAAAAAAGCTGAAGTAGAGGAAGGTGGTGGCATCCACACAGCTGTGAACAGATGAAACACAAAAACATTTAGCATCTGCTTCTACAATGCTAACATGCATGCCATGGGCTCAATTTTCAGAAAAGGGTTGTATTCCTTGACAACAGAGGAGCCAAAAAAGAAGGCTTAGTAAATATATGTTTTCAGAGGGGACGATTCCCAGGCCCAGCTTCTTCCTTCAAAGGCCTCCAGACAGTCAAGGTCAGAGTACCTACTTTCAGAGTTTCACCACAAAAGGGCCTTTTATCACAGTGTTTGCACAGCCTAGGGGACAAAGGGGCCACAAACACAGTTCAATGACTGCACTAAACCTATCCTAAATAATGCCTAGGGCCATCAGGTCTCTGTCTCTTTGTGTGTGTGTGTGTGTGTGTGTGTGTGTTACTTCACAGCACAGCAATTGCCAAATCAAAATGTCCTCGAAACAAATCACAATATTATTCTCCAGCTGTAAGGTTATCTATACCCAACTACTGGGAAATAAATGAATGCTTGCTCTTGTGCCACAAAATGAGTACAAGCACATCCAGTTTCCCTTAAAGCAACATGGGGGGCAGTGGGGTTGTCTAGGGTTACTGAAAGTTGTACTCTTGTCATCTAAGCTTTTTTTTATTTATTCATTTATCCGATTTCTAGGCTGCCCATTCCAAAAATGACTTCAGGAAGGCTTTACAAAATTTCCAACAGAAAAACAACAACATTATACATATATAAACTCACAATTACCTGAAACGAATGAATAAAAAACCCCAATCTTCTCTATGGCGCCCAACCTGCTACGACCCCAGTGCAAGGTTGAGGGAAAAGCCATATTTTTAGGGCTTTTTCAGAAACAGGTGAGTTGAGCAGAGCAAAGCCCTGGAACTTCTGTCCCAGGGTGCAGGTCCTGAAACTAAGGGGAGCTGCTTCCTGGGTACCAGTAGATGCCATTCCTTTAAAACTACTTATTTTTCCACAGTTCACACTTTTCACTGCATTTAACAGTTTCTGGTAAGAAGGGTGACTATATAAATGTTTTAAATAATCAAACAGTCATGGCAAGGAAGTCCGGGGTTTCTTTTGCTTTTTCCTTTACCGGTTTATTTCCCATGAGAAGCTTTGTTTGTGAATTCATGCTCACAATCTTACTTGTGTAGGAGACTAAAGCGAAGTCTGAATCCTGCCCCTTCCCACTCCGTTTAGCGCCTACTTTACTTGCGGTTTAAGTCTGTCACTTTTGTTAAATCCATCTCCAGTACAGGATTTTGACAGAAAAGCGTTTACAGTAGGCATAAGCTGAATCTGGTAATCCGGATTTTCCATACGACTGAGCCAAGCGGACAGTGGCTCTTAATGGTGCCTCTCGGCGCTTTGCACAGGTTCTGCTAACTTGTTTCTGCTTTTTCAACAGAAGTAAGCAGTTGCTATCTTCACTACTACTTGGAGTAAGCTTTATTAAGTGGTATATAATTTTCAGAATGAGAATGTAGTTAAATGGTGTCATCTACATAGAAGCCTGCTAAATAGGCTTCTTATAAAAAGTGAGACAATGATCCTAGGGCACTTGATAGTACAGTTCCCAAATCCACGAGAAAGAATAGTAAATCATTCTTTTTTAAGAAAAACAGCTCTTTTACAGGGGAAAAGGGGTCTTCTGTGGGAGTCTCACTTTTTGTTCTTTTTTTTTCCTCTTCAGTGGACCAGATCTGCCTCTGTGACCTAACCTGATCTCCCCCTTGTTATCTGCACTGGCCAAATGTTTGGCCTCAGGCCAAACACACACAACCTTGAGATCAAATTGACTGCCTGTGCCGCCCCAGCTCCAATGTCACTCAGTTTCAACTAGGGAAGGAGGAGCTGCTGGCCTAAGAAATTCACAAGAAGATTCTCACATGCTCCCAGGACGAAGATGAAAAATTAATGTATTTGCCATAGCAACTACAAGTACAAGAAAGTAGCGGGCCACCAGATGAATTACTCCAGGCTCCAAAGAACATTCTCCCTGCATGTGAAGTAAAGGGGGAGATCTTCGACTCACTGTTTGGTTCAGCCTACTTAAACAAAGCAGTGCTCAAAGCAACAGGGACCAAATGTCTCGACTTCCTCCCACTGACTTTTACAAAGGTAAGAGAAGGACAGAGACAAAGACTTGAGATTTAGGAATCAGCCCACAGTGATTACTCTCTATTATGGAACAGAATTCACTCCCCATCAAAAGGAGGAAAGGGCCCAGGACAGAAATGATGGCTTCCATAGGCAATGGCAGATAAAAGAATCCATGGGGCCACCCCCGAGGACACAATGGGGGTGGGAAAAGAGCTGTCCCCCAGTAACTTCAGAATCTGTACTGAAAAAGCTAATCTTCAATGAAAAAATGGCTAGAAACTGTTTGTCTCCACCCAAAACTTATTTGATGGTTCTATGGTTCTATCAGACTTCAGAATACCTACCATAAGCCTTCAATGATACCTGCACAGAGTAGAGCACTGCCGATACCTTGCACTAAATTGAGCACAGCAAGAATTCCTGCATAGACATAGAAACTCTTCCTTGCTGGAAAAACACAAGAGATAGAAACAGCAATTTACTGAATGATTTTTTTTTAAAAAGGGAACACAGTAAAACCCAGCATTGAAAGCACTTGAGCACAAAATGCCAGTTTCACAGCACTTTCCATTTATGATTGGACCATCTAATTATGTGCAATTTTAACATAATTTGAATTTGCTCGTTCTCCTACTGCTTCTTCGTATTGTGGTCTCAAAGGTCATCCTGAACGGCACTCATCCATTTCATTTCTTCCACTGCACTTGAAAGTTAACTTCATTATAAAGTTAACAAAGACCACAATTATATATTTCATGCTATGTGTAACCACAGTTTAAAACTCTAAAATTGAAGGCAGGAAAGGGGGGTGTCATTTGAAAACACCTCTGGCATGGCTGCTTTTCTCACCAAGAATGTATTTTACATGATATGAAATAAAGAAAATCCAAATCAGGTGCTCTATTGCAGATTTCATGTGCTACAAGATTTGCTCTTCCCAGGAAAAGTCTCGGTTTCTCCTCCTTCTTCCCCACCTCCCCCAAAAAATAACAGGTGCAGAAAACTTATCTCAAGTGCAGAAGGCCCTAAGGCCACTAAGCTGGTGACTGCACTTAACACCAACTCCTGTAACTCTCCCCAGATTGGAGAATGCTTTTGTTATCAGTTAGCTCAAGAAAGAATAGATTCAGCGCTACTACAGCTATACCTGCAAACTTCCCTGGACCTTTAAAAAAGAAAATGCCTGGATTTGACCTGCAAGACAGCAGAAGCAGCAGCCTGCCTTTGGGAACTACAGAAACCCTAACACTGCAGAACTGGACAAAATAGACTAGCTTGATGAGAGAAAAATTAACTTACATGGCAGAGAAATACGATCCTTCAAGGGAGTTTTTGGAAGCATCACCACAAAGGAATAAACCTGGCATGAAGAGAAACAGCAGATGGGTGGGTGTAGAAGCTATTAATGGCAGGCAGAGAGCATCCAAGATCCTGCCTTATTTTCTTTGGGACTAATATTGTTGTATTTACAAGATATTAATAAGATTTAAAAAAGGCAATTCTAATTATCTAGGAAAAATGCCAATGTTTTGGTGCTCAAAAAGTTTACTTTCTTACTTACCAGAAAGAAGAAACTAGAGCTGGCAAGCCAGAAATGCCTTCCTCCATGGCTATAAATATTAAAATCTTCTGCTGAGAGTTGAGCGTCAGGATAACGGATTTCCAGAGTTCCCTGAAAATTGATAGGGAGCAATGAGGAAGGACATTCTGTAAATATTTACAAAAATGCTCCTATTTTCATTCTGAAATGCTTGAGGAAGAGGCATCACTGAAAAGCCAGCACTTTGCATCACATCGTCTCTCAGCCTATTTTGCAATACGGAAGCTTCGAAATATTTGCTGTACCTGGAACAATGTTAGCTTTTGGATTTAATTGCCAGGATAGATAGACACAAATGAGATTCCATTAATGTACTTTAGATTGCTCCCACGTTGCTTGGTGAATTATTTTTTTTTAAAAAAGCCATAATAGTTATGGTAGAAGAAAATGGCACCTACAACAATCTAAGTAACATTATATATTTAACATAAACCTAACCTGAGTAGGATTTGACAAGAAACCACAGATTTCCTGATGTTACAACTTCTGTATTTGCTTCTTCTATACCAAACAGAAATCTCATAGTTTGGTTGCAAAAGAATCTTTATGGCAGAGAAAATGATGTCCTACGAAACAGTCTATTTATTCACTTGTGCCTTTGTTTCCAGGTTTATATCCTACCACAATTGTACTACACTCTCTGTAATTCGTAATAATAAACAAAGCACAATAATCAAACAAAAATAGCGTATAAATACATTAAAACATCCCAATGTAATATATGGAATCCAAACCCCAAAGTCCCCCAGAAAAGCTCTACTTTTAACATTTTCTAGAAACTGATAGCCAGACCTCTAATGGGAGATAATTCCAGAAAGTCAGCCGCATCGTGGAAAAACACTTAGTTTGTCCAACCCCTGCCCCCAGCACCTGAAAATGAGGAACAACTAGCTGCTTCTCCTGGCATGGTCAAAAGTGTTAGACTAACTCAGGGGACAGATGCAGCTCTTCTTTCTGGCTTCTTTCTCCTTCCCTTTGCACAAATTAATAGTCTTGGCAGCATGCACGATGGCTTAGATATCAAACGCTTATTGTATGTTTACATAACTGCTACCTCTGGCCTGAGAACTGCTGGTCTCTACCTCAATCCTCTCAACATCTTATGGTTTGCATGTTAGATGCCTTATTCTTACCAGCATTAGACAAGGCAATATAGTAATGAAAGCTTAGTTAGTGCTTCATTCAAAGCCAGCCAGTGTGATTTGTACACCATGATGTATGCCAGTAGTTTAATCCATAAACTATTTAACTAACCATGGCTTAATGCAGTGGTGTTAAACTCGCGTCATCACGGTGGTGTCACGTGATGTATCGTGACTTTTTTCCTCTTCGCTAAACCGGGTGTGGGCGTGGCCAGTGCATGACGCATCTGTTTGACAGCCCTGGTTTAGTGCAATTTATCAACTTGGGATTCTTGAACTCAAAATAACATTCAAGAGCATTATTCCCTTCCCAATTTATCACAAAATATATCTTAAGTAGCTTCCAGCTTTATTTCACATTAAACCATCTCCTAGAATTTTGCACCAATTTTTTTGCCTTTCCTTGAGAGCATAAACTAGACTGGCAGGTGTTTCTGCCTTAATGATGCTTACCTGTGTCACCGAGTAGGCCAACGACAGAACAGTGGTGATACCCAGGACACGCTTGACACTGGATTTGCTCTCCAGGTGGCCTAAGTGAGCAAAGATCATACTCGGAGTCAACCCCTGAACAACTTAGAGTGCCTGCCTCTCACATCAATCTATTCAGAGCTTTTTTGGCTTCTAAATCCAAGAATCCAGAATTCATTTTAACTATTTACAGATTACAGAACTGCAAACGTGTAGGCTTACTCAGTGTAATCCCGCTGGGGCACAAAATGAGATTAACTACCCATTCTGGCTTGGCACTATATGAAAACCAGGCCATTATAGCTTAGTAAACAGTCCATTGTTGAAAAACCCACAATGAATCAATCCCAATAATCCCCATGAACTTTTTATTATATGGACTATGTTATACACTGCAGTTGTGAGGGAAGGTATCACATAAGAAGGGAAGGGGATACTGGCCCTTTTAAAAGCCTATGTTAAGACGGGTGGCCAATAAAATTTACAAATAAATAAACAGTGCAAGATTGCCCATTACTGGAGATCAGAGGACGCTCAGACCAATCCAGCAATATTGATCTTGCATAAAGCAAGCTTCTCCCTTATGTTGCCTGATGCACAGATGAGCAGCATAAAGTTAAGGTATGAGCATCAACACACTGGAAAACGTAAAATTGTTATATCAAAACTCTTTGAAAGAATGTCAGGTTTTTCTCCTTCATCCAGCTGCACTAAGTTAGAAAACACTGATTTGTGCATGCAAAGAATACGCAATGTACCCTTGTCTATCTAACACCAAATAAGTATTCCCTCAAGCTATTCTCAGGGTGAAAAGGTAAGGATCAAAGCAGAGTAATTCAAATGCCTTGGGAGAGCAGCCCATGGGACAAGCAGACTATTTGTATTCCACCTGCCTGCAGAATCACAAGGGAGCTGCAAGGGAGGTACAGAATTAGCTCCTGCTATCTAGAGGTAACATTACATGATGATGGCTGCATCTAGTGCAAATCAGTCTTGCATACAGATTTTGTCAAACCATATACATCTTAAGTCTAACTATCACAGCTTACTCTGAAATACTCTTCCCCAATCTGGTAATCTTCATGATGTGCTGAACTACAATGCCCATCATCCCCAATATATACACTCCCATGCTAGAAATGATAAACTTTGTAGCCCAGCTCATCGTAGGGCATGAAATTAGCATCTGAAATACTTAGGTGTGTGTAAAACATTTCAAATGTGAACCGTATAAGAATTAAAACGTTCTGCTTCTTCGGTTTCAAAATGCCTCATCTCAGGGGAAATTCTATTGTTTTAAGAACAAAATGGACTGTTTCCTTCTTTGGCAAGTGTTTCAAGCTCAAAACCAGATCTCACTCTGTTTCAAGTGTAAAATGCATTTTGAACCTGAAATGATTTGAATTTGAAACATTTTGCACATCCTTAGAAATAATACATTGTGGAGCTGGTAGTTTAATCACAAGTCTTAGATAATCTGAAAGCCCAGTGCCAGAATTTAGAGCTTCTTCAGCCTTATTTAAAAATGATTTCATTCATTGTTATATTTATTCCAGCTGTGACCCAACATATGAGCTGTATAGTAACCCTCCTTACCAATTGGATATTGTCATCCTGGAGTGGATTTCTATGCTTGTTATTATTGCTTTAAGACTGGGTGCAGGCTCAAAATTTGGTGAAGACTCTTAAAACTAATTTTAAAAAGGTTTGCAATATATATGGAGACACTGCTGCAAGTGTGGGAGGGGGTGCAAGATGTTTTTCCTTTTAAGGAAATTTAAGATTACATATGGCTTATTCTCAGTCAGAGTAAGGCAGTGTTTCAAATTTCAGAGCAGGTACTTGGAGACCTGGTTGAAACCATGAATTCACTAGAGATGTTGGCATTTTTGCTCTCTCTTAGTCTAACAAACAGATTATTGTTGTGAATAGGAGGGGCAATGATATAGAAATGAAAAATAAGTAAAATTTGTGATTTTATAAAAATATGTACTAAGCAGAAATACACTGGAACAGAATCAATAACTTAACAAACTGTTTTATTCAATAAAAGAATAGCAACAGCAATAGCCTTTAGACATATATACTGTCCTATAGTGCTTTACAGAACTATCTAAGTGATTTACGTCAGCATATTGCTCCCAACAATCTGGGTCCTCATCTGGGACCTCAGAAGGATGGAAGTCTGAGTCAATCAAGATCGAATTCTTGGCAGTGGGCAGAGTTAGCCCGCAATACTACATTCTAACCACTGTGCCACCATGACTCATTATGTGGATGTCATCTACTACTGAATAAATATTTACCTCTTCTTTGAATGCAGGGAATATTGATATTGAAATACTATTTCTTGTATAAATTGATTACTGCTTAGTTTTGCATTTTACTATCACCTAATATTTTGATTTATAGAAAAGGAAAAAAATAAGAGTGCCTATAATACTAAGAAAGACTTCTTACCAAATGCAAGGCCCAAAATCACCATGCTCAGCTCAATGGCCAGAAGGAAAAATCTTGTGATTTCCCACAGGATCTAGAGATGGCAACAAAGATCAGAGTGCTAAATTCAGCAAGCCAAAGAGAGGGTAATAATTTGAACATTAAAAGACACTATTTCTCCATTTTTAGATAAACACATTATACATATTTCTGCTTATCTGAATAATCACTATGATAAGAACTATTGGTAGGATCCAACTACGATATTTCAATATTAATTTCTTTTTTGCATATATGTTATCAACTATAAGTGCTTCTTACCAAATTTTTCAGGCAGCAATAAACTCCTAATTATTGTTCAGGAAATTTTGTTCACTTGGCCACAACAATTTGAGAATGTAAAAGTAATTCTTATTACCGTATGTTGCCTTTTTCCTCCAGCTTTAATTACTCAAGAGGATGAACTTCAGCTTTGCACTTCATGTTTTGACACTTCCTTTCAAGTGTTTCTCTTAACCGTAAGTTGCATTAACAACTCATTCTAAATTAGTTATTATTTTCCCACTTTGGGTGGATCTCTCCTACAGTATCCCCCAATGTACCCTGACTATATTTTTACCACTTCTAAATCTCTCCAACAACATCAGGATGGTAATCTAACTGAAGTTTCCAACTTTTTCTTTGAGAAGTATATGCCAGATACTTGAGCATATCTGTATTTTCATACCTGATTATAAGTTAGTATTAAATTCAATACTGAGAGTGAAAAGGATCATATCTAGATCTACCTCTTAAAATTAAAGCTGACCTCACCTTGTCAGTGACTGTAGCAGCAGTAGAAGCACTGACTGTCATGGAGACCACAGCTCGAGCAATCCCAACTACAGCAACCACAAACACCTGAAAGAAAATAGCTACAAATTAAGGAAATCTATGGTACAGAGCTAACACATAGAGACTACATTTCTAAAAATAAGAACTTAAGACAGCAGAGAAAATAACAAATAGGATGCCCTGCTGTAAGTGGGAAACCTGTAGAAAAATAAGCTTCAGGTTACCCATACTATATAGATTTTTTTCATTAAGGGCTACAGAAGTGCTTCATGGCTGAGTTTTTTAAAACACTAAAAAGACTCTTCATTATCTTATTCTCTTCTTAATAACATTTCAAAGCATGTGATGCAAAGCACATTTCAAAGTGATGCTCATTTATATTTTGACACTATAAATACTGTAGATATCAAGAGTCACTCCCACAAGGTATCAAGAAACTTCTGTCATTCGATATACTCTACAAGTCATCTACTAAAAGAAAAAAATGCAAAAGAATCTAGAAATAGGAAAAATAAACAGTAATTCCCAAGCAATTGGGCTGCTTTCAAACCTAACCTGACCTTTGCTAAAGCCCACCAGTGTCTCATTATTTTATTATTATATTAAATATATATCTAGATTACAGATAAATGTTTTTACTTCATTTGTCACAGCCAGGAAATCAACCAAATCTCCATTATAGACTCTGGTTTGGCACTCTGTCGCTATAGGTTGGATAGTTTTTCAGCCCCACAGTCACAATTTGGTGATGGCACTCTGCCCCACTTATAGCAGGGTGTCTATAATGCATTTATGACCAGAATCTCAGAAGTCTTGTGGCTCAACCAACAGATGCCTTGTGTCTGCAGTTATGACACTTGGGGAAGTCTCTTTAGGCCAGATCTAGGTATTTTACAGCCTATGGGCCACATCTGGCCCTTTGCTGTCCCTGTTCGGCCTGCGGTGGGGGTGGGGGGGGGCAGTGGCCCTCCACAACAGTTCCAATTTCTCATATGGTCCCTTGGGAAAATTAATTGTCTACCTCCGCTTTAGGCCCTTCAGGCTATCAAGATACACTTGAATACACGCAAGGAATGCCAGATCTCAGAAAGCACTGTCAATTAAGGGAAATTCCTTGCTGAACCTTACTCACCAAAGCATATCAATATATATGCTTTCCAAGTAAGACAGACAGACAGACAGACATACACATACAGAGACAGAGAGAGAGAGAGAGAATGAATATGAGTTGTTGATTACATCTGTACAATATTCACAAACATGAAGCTTCCTCAGTATATCAGGAAGTATATATTGTATACTTACAGTATATAATGAGTCCCACTACTTCACCTAAGTTGACTCTACAGGATCCTTTCTAATGCTGCACCAATACAATATATCTACTTTCTCTCTAAGATATTCCTGCCTTTCCAGTCACTACTGAAATGTTACATTCCTAAGGAATCCCACAACCACTGCAGAATGCTATCCCTACAGGACAAATGCCTCCAATGTTATACACTCAGAAATGCTGTTAAGACTAATACCGGTAGTTACATTTGACTAACCACAAGTGTAGAAACTGCATAAATGTCTCACTGTAATTTTTACAGCCTATAGTGTTATACATTTATCCTGCAGTCTTATATGTAATTCCCCACGGGAAATATTTATAAATTGTGTTTAGTGACTGCATCCCTGCAATTCCAAAACAATACCAGTTTGCCACAGAACTTCTAAACTCTCTTTTTGTTTGCCTCAATTTCCTGTTTTTCAATCTCTTATCATTCTGCTGTAGATTACCTATTTTGTTTCCTTCAGAGCCTCTTTAGTCTTTGTTCTGTCCTTAAAATCATTTCAGTTCTGCAGCTACGTTTCAGCTAAGATCTAAACAAGATACGATTCCAAACACCTTTCCTTATTCTGACCTGTGGCTGCACTTCCAAATTTTCCATTACGCTTAGTTCACAAATACTGCAAGCACGAAAAACAGCAGCACACGCATTTTGCTGAGTAAATGAGTAAATGGCAAAAATGCTCTACAAGAAGCCATCAAAGAAGGTATTTGGAAAGCAAGGAGATAGACTTAATCTGTTTCATAAATCCGTTTTAAAAAGAGGAACATACTCAGACACTCCCAGAAAAAAATTCCCAGCAGAAATTCCCAAATATCTGGCAGACAAGTAAGTACAACGTCAATAAGCATAAGAAAACTGAAAGTGTGGCAGACTTGTAGGTAAAGAACTGGAGAGGGAAAAGGAATGACTCTTCCTTGGTTAGGCTGAGATCTCCCTTAATGAGTTCCACTACTTCTCTTAAGTTGACTCTACAGGATGAGAAGCCATTTCTCTGGGATTAGGACAAGCCTCTTAAGCTATTGCCTTTCCCAGAAAGCCTACATATATGCAATTTTGTCCAGTTTTTCTAGGTGAACAGAATTTCACACCGCGTTCAGAGGCTCTGACTTTTGAGTTCCTTCTAACCGATTAACTTTTCCACGGAGGAGAAAGAACACTAAGAAAACCCTGTAGGGTTTCCAGGAAGACAGCTCCTAATTTATTCCTTGTTCTTCTATTTTAAGTGGAATTTTATACCAACAAGGAAGGTTTTACGTGTTCTCTGTTGGAACATGTGCCATACATGGGTCGTACCTAGCAGGCAACAGGTAAGAAAAGCATGACTCACCTGAGTAAAATAGCTTCTCTCCTGTTAATACCAGCCTTCTATGGCTGTTGACCTTATAGATTGTTTCACCTATCCACTAGCAGAATCATGCCTTATTCCCCATTGTGCCTAAGGCTAATACAATATCATTGTATTAGCAAATCTCTTCCTTCCTTCCCTATTTTCTGAAGAAGAAATTCTTATGCAAAAGTGGGAAAGAATCTGCAAAACAGAAACACAAAACTGCTTGGGGAATGGGAAAAGGGTATCACAAATGCCAAAATAACTGAAGCGTTATCTCAACACACACACACACAGAGAGGCAGAGACAAATTCACAAACATATATATCACATAAAAAGTAGAATCTTTCAAAGTTAACAGAGTTTTCACTTAGAATAATAATTAGAAGCTTTAAGGCAAGGGTATTTTTTTTTCTCATTTAAACTCCTCTCTAATCTCCTTGCGACTGTTAACAAGAAATAGCCGTAAAAATGTGGCAATGTAGAAATTGTGCAACTAAAGGAAAAAAACATGCACTTATCAATTCCCTCTTAAAGCCTTCAACTCATTCGGCTAGTAGTAAGCAACCATGACACCGATAGTTAGGGTTTTGACGTGTCTCTTGGTCTAGATCAGAAAAAGGCACTGTGAGGTATTCCACATGTTCCTGACCTATAATTCCCCACTTCCTTCTCTACCAGCCACACTGGATGGCATTGCCACAGATCGGCCAGCAGAAGGATGGAGGGAGGAAAATTAGGAGACGAAAAAGAAAAATAGAGATGTCAAACTTACTTATATTTTAAAAAAATATCTTAACGTCTGGAGGTATTTAAAGGGAGAACAATTTTGCAAGGAGAAAGCAAGTCAAAGAGAAAAAGAGGCTGTTCTCTTTTGTCTTCTTGAACAATGAGCATTACATTAGCTAACAAATGCCAGGCACTGGACAGAGCATAAGTCAGATAATATATTACTAAGTTCAATTGCAAAATGTAACTGCCTGTGTCAAATCAAGTTAACAACTAAAGAAGCGGCAATAGGACCCCATCTTTCCTTTTAGAGATTAGCTGCTATTCTCTAAAAGGTCAGATTTTCCAGAAACACAATAGACAGAGAAACAGCATAAGAAAGATCAAGCAGGTCAATGATCAGATTAAGTCACAAGCATCTCTCATTCCCAGATAAAAAATATACCCTATGTAGAGAGAGAATTAATGCTGATAGTTGCCAAAGACATTACCAACTCCCGAGCCCTTTCACTAATCTGAAAGGAACCAAAGTGAATATATACCCAGATCCCCCAGGTTCTTTGAAAATAAAGTTTGTACTTACCAGTATGTAGAATGTGGTAAAAATGGGACTGGAAGTGGCATGGATTTTGGCCCTGGCAGAAGGCAGTTTCCAGAGGAGAAATGCAAAGAAAAGTACATTGGGAACCAATAGAAGAAGGTCCCAGTAACGAACTCTAAAAACAAGAAAAAGATACCTTTTTCAAATAGTGCTGTGTCACTTCTGGAGATACAGAGAACTTTGTTCAGAAGAAGAAACAGAAACCATCAATAATAGCATCTCACCTAGATGTGCCTATGTCCTCATACAACAGCACCAAGCATTTGTGTGGCACAGTACTGTTGGTAGCATTTAAAAACAAAGGTGTTGTCAAGATGTCAGCTGTGGTCACTGCCGTGGGAGGAGAAGAGTAAGTGGCATTATCCTCCTCAGATAATGGTACTGATGTCACCAATGCTGACATTCTGCCACCGTTCTGGAGAGAGGGAGCCAAAAGGAGATAAAATAAATCTCAAACAATCCTACTTGAGGGATTTGGTTTTAAAAATGCACAGAACTTTATCCTGTAAAACATTTATCAACTTTTCTCAATCACGTACTCCTTATGTGTTTTGACTTTGTTGGCTAGTAGATCAGGAGGGTAAGACTAACGCATCCGACAAACAAAAGACTAGGGAAAGCTATGGGCACAAGACCAGATGACACTGGAACACAGATTACTGAAATTTGGCCCACATCAAATTATTTTTAAAGGCTGCTCAGAAGCTGCAAGTGGTACAGAATGAAGTTGGTAGCGTGCTGCCACATGGACCTCCTATAGCCATGTAAACCTTTTGTTACAGGTGCTACATTGGCTTTCAACAAATTCCAGGATACAATTCAAAATAGTGGTTTTAATCTTGAAAGTTCTGCATTGCTTGCTTCCTAAATACTTTCTTGGCTGTTATTCCAGGTAGAACCAAGTCCTCAGGTAGAACTACACCAGAAAGTAAGCTCTCGACAAACTGGGTATCCTGATAGGCAAGAGTTAAGATCAGTTGGGATTCTCCAGATGTTTATTCTCTATTTGGCCACCATTTGATTGATGGTCAGCCTTTTCTCAGTTTAAATTGGTCTCCAATTCTGGTCTCCTTTCAAAAAGCCATCAAAACAGAGATATTGGACCTTTGTAAGATGATATTTCTGAATACCTGGCTCGTTGTAACAATTACTGCAATTTGTTGAATTTCCTATGTTGCAATTGTGTTACTTATTTTAACTTTTTGTTGTACACTGCACATCACAAATTCAATGTTACACAAATGAAATGAACAAATCAGACCTATTTAATTTCTGTATTACCAAAGTAATTATCGCCTTGGATTCCTAAAATTCAGAGAACACTTTATTCCTCTAAATGCTCATTTCAATTTCAATTTATTTTTAATAAACTGCTTTTGCAGCTTTAACCGCTTTCTCACTTTCTCTAGCCTTAGGGAAGTAGAATGTAATAGTTACTACCATGTTTCTCATAAAACACGACCCACCCCAATAATAAGCCCAACCCCACGGTGTGGGGGGGGGTGGAGGGCGAAGCACGGTAGGGGGTGCGGAGCTGCCCCATGTGCTCCGCACCAGCTTATCTTAAGACGCTTCAGCCAGTGCACCCATGCCAAACCCTCAACTCAACCCCAGGGTAGTGACATCCCTTCACTAACCTGCTTTCCAGGTCCGTTCTCCGTTGCATGTGCAAAAGGGCCGTGGGACTACGGTAAGTTACTTGCAAGATTTTATTTTTTTTCATGAGAAGTTGGAAGGTCTGAACTACGGTGTTTGTTTTTTTTAACCATACTCCCATAGGCTTCTTCCACGCGCAGAGGAGAATACACCTGGAAAGCAGGTTAGTGAAGGGATGTTGCTGCCCTGGGAGCGGGGTGGGGGTGGGGGCTTGGCATGGGTTGGGGAAAATTAGGGTACCCCTCAAAAAAAGTGCCTAGTCATTTTTTCGGAGGGCAAAAGAAAATAAGACCCAGTCTTATTTTCTGAGAAACACGGCAGTAGAAGAGAGCAAACTGGTAGCTATCATGGATATTTTTGAAGCCTTTGTAATTGATTGCTACTATTATGTCAGGAATGCCTTTAAGTCATAGAGCCATAGATTTGGAAGATGTCACTTAAGCATAACCTGGCTGACCTGATGGTGCCTTTGCTCTATGCAAAAACATAGTTAGGCTCAATTATGGTTATAAGTCAAGGACTACCTGTAATTCCCCACCTCTTTCTAAATGATACCATCATTATACAGCTACAAAATAAATATGTTCTACATTTGCTCTGGGAATTGCATATGTGTGCTGCAGCTTGACATATATGTATCTCAGTTTTTGCCATCTTTTAGAACTATGATCCTTGGAAAGATCCTATCAAGTAACAATTGTTGTCTGTCCATGCTTTTTTCAGAAGCTTAGATTATAAATAACGTCTGTAAAATAGTGGCTTGGCATTTATGAAGTGTCCTTCTTTATGAATTCTAGGAAAGGGAGTCCATTCAAAATGCCTTATTGAATTCTGAGAAAATCCAGAAGTGCATAAAGGAAAGAGTCTTCAAATAAAAGATTGATTATGTGCCATCAAGTCCTTTTTGATCTCTTAGTGATCACATAGATTGATTTCCTCCTAGATGATCTATCCCTAATCTGTTCCCATCCATGCATTCATCACCTCTGTCAAATAAAAGAAATTCCTCAAGAGACTTGGGCTGGCTCATATATTTTGAATTACTGAATAAACTTCAAACAGAGAGAATCACATGACATGCTGGTTTACAAACCATGGTGGCTTTTATGATGCATGAAGTGAAAACCAAAGAAATCATATTATATATGAATCCAGTCTCTATCTGCAAGCTTCTATAACAAAAGTTTGCCATGGCTTGACTGTGTAACAAAATAGGTGAAGGGCAGTCAACAATAAAGAAAATGTAAGTCTTTAGCAACCAGAAGTCTGCAAACCAACTCCAGGGTGTTTTCTGGCTTTTCATGCTGCAATCTAGATGTGAAAAAGTGCATAATAAAAGCAGTATTTGTGGTTGATTAGCAAGTATCTTTGAGGAGATGAAAATAAACCTTCTCCCACTAAAATAAAATAAAGTGAAACAGGATAATAGATAAAAAGGCCAAAGTTTGTAGGTAATAAGTGCAGTTCTTAACAAATACAGATATTGATGAAAATATAATAAATGTTTCTACCTCAAATATGTTCTAATGTTTCTATTACAAAGGCAGAAAATTCTTCGTACAGAAGATCAGCATCAAGGTATCTGTGCTGGACTATGAACTGGAAGGCTGATGCATACAATTTTTAACCAATAGCCAGTTTGGACATATATTACACATCTTGTTGGGTTGTTAAATAAAATGAGCCTTCTCCCTTTCCTTAGAATCCCTTGGGAATCATGAACCCCAATTATGGCTGAATCAGAAAGGCACAGGTATCACTCAATATGAAAACAAGCCAAGAACTTCAAGCTAGTAGCTGTGATTAGATTTTTTTTCATCTGAACCAGAAGACTATAATTAACGTAAGACATTTATCTTGTAACAATTCTGGAATGGAAATGTAAACAGCGGCCCTGGAGACATAAAGCCATGCATAGCTTATTTTTTATGGCTTGTGAACTCGTCGGCTTTAAACTGGCATCCTGTATTGCTAAAATTGTACTTTATTCACAGAGGTTGCTATAGTTGTATGTAAAAAAGACATAAAGCTAGCGATGGCATTCCTCTTACCCTTGGCTGTCTTAAACAAAGAAACTTTGCCCTGAATTCGCAGCTGAAACAAGGTCATAATCACACTCGTCAAACAACTTTACAATTAGACCACACTACAAGTCTAAGGTCCTTCCCTGTTCCCTCCTCCACTTTTTGAAATGAAAAACAACTGTTAAAGCAACAGAAATTACTTTTCATGAACCAAACTGTTTCCACGTCTAAATAAATAGTGCAGAATAATGCAGTTATATACAAATAAATCTATAACATGTGACTAACATTAGAAATTTAATATTTTTACAATTCAGTTATTTGAAGACACCTATACACGTTGAAAATAGAGTGCCAATTTTTAATCTAAAGAAACACATAAAGATCAGAATTTAATTTAGTTTCTACCTTGTAGAAAGTTAGCATCCACCCCTCCCCTAGAAGAATGAAATCCTCTAGGAAATATTAAAAAGGCAGAATATTATATTTCCCTGAATGAGAAAAGGAAAAACATGTTTTTAAAGACAAAGCTTCCTGCAGCTCCCTACCCCCCCCCCCCCC
>JANHFL010004032.1:5196-25690 GCA_032468155.1 Oxyrhabdium leporinum | reverse complement strand
TTTGAACCGCTAGATTGAATCAGCAGAAGTGGCCTGCAGTTCAACACTCTAACCACTGCGCCACCTAGGCTCTATTAAAGCTGGTGGGTGATTTGATAAGTTTGGAGGATGCTGTTTCGCAGATTCTTTAATGTAGTGAAATCTACAAGTGAAGATACCTTGGGGAGAACATAGCACAGTGCTGGTCGATATGCAATGGGAGAAAATTGCTTTGAAACATAGTATTAACAATTCTAGCTGGAAGATACTTCCTGTCCTTGATAATATTGCTATATCTAGAGGCACTGAACTTCTTAAGAGCTTTGAATGTGTACATCTGAATTCTGCTTTGTTTATTATTGGGGCTAATTGGAGTTTTAACGTCTTTTGCTTGTTCCTCAGATGAACGATCAGGATAGGACAAGTATCCACGAAGCCATGGAACAGCAGAGCATCTCCATCTCCAAGGCTGGCATTGTCACATCTCTACAAGCTCGCTGCACTGTTATTGCTGCCGCCAACCCCATAGGTATGTGGGGCCCCATGGAAGAAAAACTCACTATGGCAAAAAGTTCGATGTGTTGTGTTAAACTTCCTGTCTGTTGGATCACAAAAGGAACAAGAGCATGCACTGGTTGTTGTTGTTTTTTTTTAAAAATGCTTCTTTTCCTATTCTAGGTGGACGCTATGACCCTTCTTTGACTTTCTCGGAAAACGTTGATCTGACCGAGCCCATCATATCTCGCTTTGATATCCTGTGTGTGGTCAGGGACACTGTCGATCCTGTTCAGGTAGATTCTGCCGATCATTAGACTTAAGGAAGGTTCATGAAGGGTCTGTCATTTTAATGCTTACTGAATGAAGAAGGGAGATACATAAGACGGAATTAACTAATACCATTGACCTCTTGTCTAGCTTGGGAACGTAAAGCTCACAGGAACACTTCAATAAACGTACAGGCAGTCCTCGACTTGCAACCATTGAATCAGTGACAGTTTGAAATTACAACTTTGCTGAACAAATGGTGGTTACAACCAGTCCTCATATTCTGGCTGTCCCAGCACTCCCATGGTGTGTGCTTGCAATCTGTGTGCTTGGCAACCAGTTCGCACCTAGGGCTGGTTGTAGCACCCCCACAATCACGCGATGAGCATTTGCAACCTTCCTGCCAGTTTCCCCAGAAAGTCAATTGGAGAAGACAGCAGAGAAGTTGCTGGTCTTCCCAATCTGCACGCTCTTCCACCATTGTACTCACACCATGCCAGCTGTTTGCACACCCTCCCGGACTCACACGACACCCGCGCTGTGACTCTCTCGTGCCCTCATGCACCCTCCCTGAGCCTTGCTGCAACAACCTTACCCTTCTTCACTTGCTCTTGCCTTACCCGGCAGCAGCCACTCACCTACCTGCTGGTCCGGGGACTTTGCAACTTCCTGATGGCTCCCTCGTTGACTTTGGTTATGGGAAGTCCGCAACACCTAACAATTGTGCAACAACTGGGACTGCAGAGATTGCTGTAGCTAAGCCACTTTATGACTGCATCGCTTAGAGACAGAAATTCCAATCTCGCTTGCCGTCGAAAATTGAGGACTACCTGTTCTTGTCAAAGAGCCATTCACTTTTGAATAAGAGTTAGGCAATCTGGAGAATTACTTTCGAGATTACCTTGTAGTAAATGATGTAAAATGAGTGTTTTGTATTTTTTTTCTTTTTTTCAATTCTTTCTGGAAGGATGAGATGCTGGCTCGATTCGTTGTCAGTAGCCACATCAAGCATCACCCAAACAGCAAGGATGCAGTAACTGGAGACTCTCAAGAGATTATCCTCCCTAATACTTACGGCGTAGAGCCTATTCCACAGGAGGCCCTGAAGAAATACATTATTTACGCAAAGGAAAAAGTCCATCCCAAACTCAACCAGATGGACCAGGACAAAGTGGCCAGGATGTACAGTGAACTCAGGAAAGAATCCATGGTAAGCAAGCAGGGAGGTGGGAAATCCTATGTTTCAGAGTGAGACTGTTACCTGCAGGGTCACTACCCCTCTCGCCAGTTAAACAGAGCTGGAAGAAATGTTGGTGCCAATAAATCTGAAATCTGGTTCTTTTTAGAAGCAGCTGTAATTACAACAGTTCGTGAAAAACTTCCCAAATCTATAAATGAGCACTGGCCTTATTAGAACCAGCCCAAAGAATATGCAAGTCTTTACCCTCTTCTGAATTCTTTACTGCTTAATTTGTCCCTGCAAGCTAGATGCAATTGTTCACCGGAATATCTGCCAGTAACTATTGCGTCAGTGTACGTAATCTGTGCTAAAATTAGCTTTGGGTTCTAGAAACATCTAGCCTGATCTTTGGGCTTTGTCCTCCCATCCTTGGGGTTGGCTAGTTTGTTTCAACAACTTATCTAATAGACAGAGCTGGTAGCATTTTGGCTGGATGTCAGCTCAAGGATTAAAGAAAAAAAAGTCCCGATTTCTGAAAAAAGAAGTAGGGGGAACAACCCCTAAGGAGGCATCTTCCTTATAATCTATGTAATGCACTTATTTGCCAGCAGATGGCAGAGTCCTCCCTTAATCATTGATGCCTTTTAAACAGACTTTTTTTAGTGTGTTTTTTTTCTATTTACTATCTCCTATGCGCCATTATTTGCTTTTAATTAGTTCCATGCAGCATTAACGGCTCCCCAGAGTAGAAATGCAGGCTGTAACTTATAGTGTGCAATTTCGGGCAGTTTCTGAATCACTTTGTGTGACAGAACAAGGACCACACTCTAAAGTTGGCTGAGGACAGGATCCACTATGGATAAGGTCAGATGTTTTAAGAGGTAAAGTAGATGCCTTAAGCCAGTCAGTCTTTAAGGCATCCATCGATCCTCTTCAAAGCTCCCCAGCTGCCTTTTAGGACACATTGAGGTGGGGCATATGGGAGCATAAAAAGGGTGCTGGCAAGTCACATGCTCTTCTTGGGGTGCCCTTTTCTGCATTGCTGGAATCAGTCATCGGGGCCTTTCCCTTTTCTTTCTGCAGGCAACTGGGAGTATCCCCATTACAGTGCGTCACATAGAGTCCATGATCCGAATGGCGGAGGCTCATGCTCGCATGCACCTGCGGGATTATGTGGTGGAGGACGATGTCAACATGGCCATCAGGGTCATGCTGGAGAGTTTCATTGACACACAGAAGTTTAGCGTTATGAGAAGCATGCGGAAGGTATGCAGAGATGTGGATCCTTTCGTGGTGGTGGTGGTTTCATTTAGGATTATGGAAAAATACCATGAGAACTTAAGTTTGATAGAACTCCGGTGAGGGATCAGGGAGCTGACTTTAAACAAGGACTCGGATGTTATGCACATAAACTTTTATGCACTGCACACTGTTATGGACAGTAAATTATACAGTCTTTCTATTGTCTCCTTCATTATGGTGTGCGTAGTATGTTGAAACTTATCCTAGTCAACTGGAAATTGCAGGAGAAAATTGATGGAGAAATTACAACAATTCTCCCAAAACATCCAGAATCTCTGGGTATCAATGAAGAGTCTCTTAGGACAAGTAAGGTTGTCAGTTATATTAGCAGTTTTATCTTAGAAGAGGGTGAAATCTCAGGCTGAAAGAAGAATATTATTTCTTACTTAAAAGCATTTCTTTTGGACTGTTCAAGAGATGAGTAAATGACCCGCTTGGGCCTCAATGAATCCCAGTAATGAATCCTGGAAAATGCTGCCAAATGGCAAAGGAGTAGGCTACAGGCCCTGTCATCCACACTCCTGATGAATGAAATAGCTTTTGAGATGAGGGTTGGATGCTGGAGACACTAAAGTTAATATTAGAATTGGGCCAACTTGAAAGGCCTTTGATGTGATCAGAGAGATCAATTTCTAATCCATTCTTTAGGGAGTTTACTGAGTGATCTCAGATCAATCTTAGTTTGGAAGGCTAAAGTATGAATAAATAACTATATTCGTTATCCTGAAATTCTTAGTAGAGTGGTGAGATTAAAACATACAATGAATGAAAAAATATGTTGTATATTCATGTCTAGGCAGCTTATACGCAACTTTGAATCAATTGGTTGCTTAAAAAACGTGAGTACTTTAACAAAGTTTTGCCTCTTAAACATTTTAAAAAGCCCAGAAGGTCCAGAAATTTGAAGATTATTTCTTACTTTTATGTTTCTGCCCTCCCCCATAAAAATGAAATGTAAGGGGGGGGAACACCTCTAATGCCCATCTTGGTATTAAGCAAAGTCATTTCTGTGATCCTTGCGAGTTAGGTATGCATATGATTGGGCATTAGCCTGAGAGGAAGAAGTAAAAGGATGGGGTGATGGTTTACAGAGAATAAGCAGGAACATTGGGACAGTGATAGGTAGAAGGAGACATGGGGGGAACCTGGGGCAGGTTCCACCGTGGATGAGGGCACCAAACTGGCGTGTCTCATCAAAACCTGATGGGCCCAGAGCGGAGTGTCCACCTGGGTTTCAGAGTTTCCATCAACTGAGACCCCAGGAAAGAGAGGGAGGTGTTGTTATTGCTGCCCGTGAATCCTTGCGAGCCTCGAGGGGCTCTGTTCCGCGGATAATCAGATATGAGACAGTCTTCTGAAGGTGGGCTCCAGTAAGCAGTTCAGATTGCTGTTGATTTTATCACCCTTTCAGCTATGCAGCATCATCCCTGCCTGAATTTTGGTAGCTAAAGTCCACTGCTGGGATGGTGGCAGAATCCCAGTGACCCTTGGGGATTTTAATCTGTTGCCATGAAATGTTGAGTTTGGGGCAGTGCATGAACTCCTGGCCTGTATGGATCTGTGCCAAGTCATTGAAGGTCTAATTCAAATAAAACATTTTGTTTTTTACCTTAATTGTTTTTATTGCTTTTGAATTGTGTTCTATTTAATTTTATTTTTGTTATGTTGTGAGCCACCTAGAGACATTTGGAGCTGGGTCTGTGTCTTAAATCAAATAAATTAAACAAAATAGGGTTAAAATTCAATGAGATTGATTTCTAATTCATGTTTTAAATACTTGCTCATTAAACTACCAAAATTTCAGCTTCAAAACCTTTTTTTCAGTTAACTGTATTATTATTGTATTCTTGCCTGGGGTTTGATACAAATAAACAAACAAGCAAACAAATAAATAAATAAAAAAGTCCTGGGAAAGTTTTGGGGGATCTTTTCTTAACTATTCAGTAACCAAACTTTTTTCTTTTGGAAAGCTGTTTGCTCCCTTAAGATAAGAGTGAATCCTGAAGCGTGCCTTCAGTAGGCCAGTATTGAGTTTAAAATAGATGGTGATTAAAATCTTTTTATTTACATCAGAGACATCCATTTTTTGTTGAAACAGCTTTAAATTAAAATGTTCCCTTTTTCAATAGTGATTTGTGCCTTTATCATCTCTCCCTTGATTATTGCAATTCACTCTATGTCGAATCGCTCTAGGAGATTATGTACAGTGTACTTACTCCCTGTTGACTAGTCGGTAGAAGCTAGTCCAGCGGGAGAATGCCAATTTTCTGCAACTGCATTGTCTACTGGAAAATTTGGTCAGTCTACTTCACCGTGCTGGTTATCCTTTATAGGCTTGGTGCCTTGCTCGTTCTAAGGACATAGAATTTGCTCACTTGATAGATGCAAACTGAAAAGGGATGTTGCAGATTTTTCCCCTGCCAACTGTTAAAGGGAAACAGTTTTTTTGGCTTTAGTCCCCTCACCCTAAAACAGCTCATATCCCTCCAGGTGAGAATGGCTCCTTTACCAATGAGGATTGGTAATGAGTAGGGAATCAGTGGAGTGACTGCTTGGGGATGTTGCTATATTTGTACTAGCTGGGATGAGATGTTCTGGTTTGTGTGCATGGATTCATTTTGCTGTAAGCTTCCTAGAGTAGCTTGTTAAAACCGATAGGTACATTAAAATAGATAATTTCAAATTGTTTTTGGCTCATTCCTGACCTCCCTTCTCTTTCTTTGTTGCACGCAGACTTTTGCCCGGTACCTTTCCTTCAGGCGGGATAACAATGAGCTCTTGCTGTTCATTTTGAAACAACTTGTATCGGAACAGCTGATGTATCAGAGGAATCGCTACGGAGCAGAGCAGGACACGACTGAAGTGCCTGAGAAAGACTTAATTGATAAGGTAGGGAACATCATTCCCCTTTGTGGGCATTGTACCAAGGCTTAAATCTAGTCATTGTTGGTTCCCCTTTCTAAGCTTTGAATAAGCGAGCACTTTTCTTTTGTTGCAAAGAAAAACATGAGATGTTAGAACAACAGGCAAAGTTGCTTGCTTCTGGGGTTGCACTTCTGAATTTTTCTGAACCTCCAAATGTGAGAAATTAGTGCAAAGGCTTTTGGGGGCTCGTGATCAAAAGATCATCATGAAGTGGGAATGATCTCACTGGAAGGAGAGAAACTGGGGAAATATTTTTTTCTTGTAGTTGTTTTTGTTTTTGCTGGGCTGGTTGCAGTTTTGCATTCAACAGGATTTTCAGATGTTGAATAGACCCATTTTAGTTTCTCATTCAACAGGATTTTCGGATGTTGAATAGACCCGTTTTATTTTCTGTGAAAAAGACATAAAGATTACAGTGCATGCTGGCAGTTTGTTGTCAAATGTCAGTGTTATCTGGGAAGAGGAAATTATCTATTTTAATTTAATTATCTATTTTCCCATACGGTACATTCTATATAACAATCCTGCCTTGCTCACCTCCAAGTGGACTCCTGTGATGAACGTTACATGGGGCTGCCCTTGAAGAACACCCAAAAACTGCAGATGGTTCAGAATGTGGCAACATGCACAGCTATGGATGTACCTGGGTCAGCCTCCGCTCTGCAAACTGTATTGGCTTTCATTATGCTTCCGGTTGCAGCTAGGTGATTGACAGCTGGAATGCTCTTCATGGCATGGGACTGCCTTATTTGCAGGACTGCCTTTCTCCAGTTGTTTCTACCTATCCCATTTAGGTCTGACAGAAAAAGCAAGCTGGGCATTCTGACAATTAAGGAATATTACCTTGTGGGGTCCAGGAAGCGTGTCTTTTCTGTTGCAGCATCTACTTTTGGGAACACCATGCCCTCCCTCCAAGACTCAGTTGACCCCAATTACACCAGACTGCTAGAAAGCATTGAGGACATAGATTCTTCCAGATTCAATTCCAAATTCAATAAAACAAAGCCACATTTTGGATTCTGTTTATGTTGTTCGCTGTTTAGAATTGCTAAAGTGAGATGGGTAATCATTCAAATTAGACAGATACAGAGATATTGTGAATAGTAGATATTGCAGATCAATAACCATATGTAAACATTTTTCCTGACCAAATTATATATTTCAGTGCAGAAAAGCTGCCATAACCTCTTTCAGCAAATTTGATTATCGCTTAACTATCCTTGTCCCTCTCCCTCTCTCTTTGCCAGGCCCGTCAAATCAACATCCACAATCTTTCTGCCTTCTTCGATAGTGATGTATTCAAGATGAACAAGTTCAGCCGTGATGTCAAGCGGAAATTAATTGTGCAAAATTTCTGAGGCAATGACTTCACAAGCGGTCGGAGACTAAAGCAGTTCAGAGCTATGCTTCCTCTTCTGTTGTAGCAACATGTGGCAATCCTCAAGGCTCTTCCTTATATATTTCAGAAAAGAACCAGGAAACTGCTCTGCTGAAAGGCCTGTAAATAGAATAAGAATAGAAGGGCCCTGTGGTTAAAAACAACAGAACTGCTGTGAGCCTGCATTTGCTGGATGAAGCCCCAGAGGAATTGTTTCCTACTGGCCTCATTTTGGAAATTGGACTTGACATTGGTAGTGGTGAATGGGTCAGCCTCTTCTCCAACAAGCAGTAACGCTGTGCCCATGTTCACTTTAAAGCACCTGCGGCTTTCCATTTCCTCTCATTGTACCCTGCTTATTGTTTCCTGTGCTTGTGTATGAAAAGTTGAAAACAGCCTATGTTGAAGATGAGTAGAAATTCACATTTTGTCTTCCTTTTAGAACTTATGTTATGCTTTATGCCAATAGAATTCGAGATCTACAAAACTAGTTGGGGTGGGACGGACATGCCAGGAGCACCCCAAATTTCTTGTCAGAAGCAGTTCAGCAGCATGGACCGTTGAAGGCTTAACACAGTTCTGCAGAAATTATTTTCCCAAAGTAATATTTTTCACACATCCTTAAAAATAATGTTTTTTCTCATGTATTTTCCCAGTAAAGTTGTAATAGGAAAACATTTACTAAAATTACCCCCAAAGATATTAAAATAACCTTAAAAATAAAGGCAACAATTGGTTTGCTGTTTAAAAAGGGCTGTATTCCAAAATCAGCTGCTTCTCTATGAGCGCTGCATTTTTAACTATGTTTTTCGGATAATGTTTATAATTTTTTTCTGTTGTTTGAACTCCTTTTCTATTAAAGAAAGATAAAGTCAGTCTTATCTCTTAAGCTTTCCAAATCCATTTTTATATTAGCTTTGGATGGAGATGGCACATCATCAAATACCTGGGTTCTCCCCAGCTTTTTAGCAAGCAGAATCAGAAAGAGTAAATGTCTAAAACCCAACTTTTGTGCAGAAGCAAGATTTTTTTCTGGAAAAATAGAAGGAATGAATTGCTCACCAGTCATTAATACCTGTCCTGAATTTTTGATAGAAGAGATAGACTAACTATTAAACACTAAAGACAGAACATCTGTATGTCCCTCCTAATTCAAACTCTGTTGCTTTTACACTAGATGTTAAATCAGTGCTGAGAGAGTAGGGGTGATGTAAATAAAGAAGTAAATACAACAAGCTTTAGACTTGCCTACCCATGATCTAAACCACCGAGCCAAGAACCTCTGATTTTATTTCCACCGTTGCTTTAAATTATTTTTTGTTTAGAGCTCTTTTGAATGTTCACAACCCAATCTATTCTATACAATGGAACGGTCATTCTCTTCTCCTGTGTTTGTAGTTCCATTAGTAACTTCTCATGTTGGGTCTATTTTAAGGGGATCTCAGAGAAGGCTACTTGAGGGGTAATCCTGTTTATTATGCAACATTACCTACATGTCGTTGCAATTTTAGAAGTGCTAACCTTTTTCTTAATAGGCTGTAGTGTTTGATTGATTTCAAATATATTCAATGGTAACGTAATGGTTTACCTTTTAATTTCCAGAATGTTCAACATTGCCAGATGCCTTGTGTAGATAATAAAAATTTAAAAATAGAATATCCACTTTTGCGATACAGTAGTAGATTTACTTATTTAGCGTATGGCAAATATGGACCTATAGTAATTCATATGTTAATGTCCAGTCAAGGACAGGGTGGTCTGTGTTGAAAAAATTAGACATTGGGCCAGTGTAAGCTCTTGATGGACATTCGGACACAATGTGATGGATATTTTGTCAAGGAGCACCAGTAGTGGTAGCTAAATATTTTCTTTGGAAAAATAGAAGTACAGACCTAGATTTTTAGCAATATGTTGTTGGCTCCATTCTGCTGAAAGAGCTACTTGGATTGTTACAAGAACTGAGTTCATTTTTCCCACCCCGGTGCTCAATTCCCTGTGACACCGTGTTTGAACCTAGAACTCTTGATCTGATATCCTCAGTGAAGTTCATAAGATTAGAGGCTCAAGGTTTTATTCCCTCTATAGCATGTAGTTCTGAGGACCAGAAGATTGTGTTGATACCAACAAGCATATATGTCCCATTCATGCATTTTGACTGCAATATTGCTGACTGAGAAATGTTTTCAAATTTTAAGGGGTTATGTTTTAATTTTTTTAATTCATTGTCCGTACATACAAATTTAACCAAGGCAATATGTAATCTTTAAAACATCACAAACACAAACCTAAGGGGAAAAATCCTACCTTATGTTTTACAGTTAACGATAGTTGAAATAGTTTTCCAAGTCTCTAGCGTATTTCCTCCCTATAAAATAAAATCATATTTTGCAAAGCTTATGAAAGTTCATCCTCAACACATTTATAATAACCCAATCTGGTCCGGAAACTTTTTCCTGGTTTAATCTTTTATAGCTTCATCAACTTCTCTTAAAGGTCCATTCATAATCTGTATTGTGAGCTGTTGCAAAGGGCTTGCCACAGAGGTTGTGCTGTAGGTACCCTTTTATGACCATACTAGCAAATTACCCTACTGGTAGTTCTCTGAGTCTGGCCTCTCCAAGTTGTAGCTGTTCTCTCCAGCCACAGGAGTAGAACTCTTCTTCCATACCTTAAGTTTTTAATAACCGAACTGTTAGGCTGCATTAGAACTTTTAAACCAATTCAGCTACAGGAAGTCCTCAATTTATGACCACAATGATGCCCAGCATTTCCACTGCTAAGCAAAACAGTGGTTAAGTGAGTTGTGCCCCTTTTTTTTTGCCACAGTTAAGCGAGTTACTGCACTTAAGTGAATTGTGGTGAAGTGAATCTTGCTTCCCACATTGAATTTGTCACAGAAGCCAGCTGAGAAGATTACAAATAGTGATCCCATGACCTGGGGACAGTGCAATTGTCATAAATATATGATAGTGATCAAGTGCCCAAATTTCCATCACATGACCATGAGGATGCTGCAACAGTTGTAAATGTAAAAACCAGTCTTAAATCCCTTTTGACAGTGCCATAGTTACTTTTGACAGTAACTAAACACACATTTTTTTTCTGAGTGGGTGGAAATGTCTGCATCTTATACAGCAAATATTGTGGGGGAGGGGGGTTGGTGCGGCGCTGATCAGCTGTTCTAGAACAGGCTGCGACGGCTAACGGGCAGCGGCGAACGGGCGGTGGCAGTGAATGGGTGGCAGCAAACGAGGCTGTGGAGAACGGGCAGTGGTGAATGGACCATGGTGAACGGGCCGTGGCGGTGGCGAATGGACCAGATGAATACTGGATGGATACTGGGAGTCAGAGGCAGGTTTTTCTTTTCCCTCCCCAAAAGCTAGGTGTGTCTTATACTCCAGAGTGTCTTATTCTCTGAAAAGTACGGTAGTTGTAAGTCGAGGACTGCCATTTTAAGTTAAAAAAAATATTAAGAACAACATAGAATACAGGACGAAAAAGGTACCAGTCTTCTGAACTCCAGTGATTCTGACAAGAATCTATTATGTACAAGAGATGCTTCAAAGAATTTAAAACTCTTAAGTGAAGAATGGAATGGAATTAGAATGGAATAGGAATAGATGGGATGGGATGGGATGGGATAGGATAGGATAGAATCTGAAGGGACCTTGGAGGTCTTCTAGTCCAGCTCAAGCAGAAGAACCTATACTATTTCAGATGACTGTCTAGTCTCTTCTTAAAAACCTCGAGTGATTAAGCACCCACAACTTCTGAAGGCAAGCTGTTCCACTGGTTAATTGCCCTCACTGTTAGGAAGTTTTCCTTAATTCCAGGTTGCTTCTCTCTGATTAGTTTCCATCCATTGTTTCTTGTCTTGCCCTCTGGTGCTTTGGAGAATAATTTGACCCCTCTTTGAGGCAGCCACTCAAATACTGGAATACTGCTATCATGTCGCCCCTAATTCTTCTTTTCTTTAGACTAGACAAACCCAAAACCTGCAGCCGTTCTTCATTTGGTTTAGTCTCCAGGCGTTTGATCGTCTTAGTTGCTCTTCTCTGAACTTTTTCCAAAGTCTCAACATCTTTTTTGTAGTATGGTGACCAAAATTGGTTGCAGTATTCCAAGGGTGGTATTACTGGGGTTTTGTAAAGTGGCACTAATACTTAACATGATCTTGATTCTATGCCTCTGTTTATACAACCCAGGATTGTCTTAGTTTTTTGGGCTGCTGTTACACACTGCTGGCTCATATTCAAGTGATCATTCACTGGGACTCCAAGGACCCACTCACAGTTACTGTTTTTGAGCCAGGTCTCGCCTAATCTGTACACTAAGTGCAACTCCTATGGCTTATTAGCCAATTTGGGTTTATTAGGGTGGGATTATGCTTTGCAGTAAGCCTAAATCAAACTAACCACAGTACAGCAATGAGGGAACCAAGTAATTTTGTCATGTCAGTATCAGCCATTTAATTCACAGTTGATGGCAAAAGGAAACATCTCTTTCACACACTGCTTCATAAATGTCTGGAATCCTCTACTCCAAGATGGGTTTTACCGGTTTTGCTTTAACGTGTTACATGTACCCCTGTGACTTATGGCTGTGTGTGATCTGTGGAAACACTCTGAACTGGGATTAACCAAACAATGACTGGATGGAGAGGTTCTCAAACTTTCTTGATTCATAGCACACTTAGTGTCCTCCTAATTTTTTCCTAGAGCTCTTATCCCAAAACTGTAAACTATCTTGAGCTGGCAGTTCATGATCTTATGGTAACCTTTGAGTTTGCTACAACATTTTGTGGGTATCTTGGCACACATTTTGGGAACCATGGACTTAGTGCAAAATACAAACCCACCAAAAATATCTGTTTAGAATGCAATTGTGTTAAAAGCTATGAATGAAAGCCATCTGTTTCTCACTAGTTCCCCATGTTCAATAGATAGGACACTTGCTCTCAGATGCTGGAACAAGCAGTAGTGGGTGAACTCCTGCTGCTTTCTGATGCCCCGTTGTTCTAAGATTTCTAGTGATATCTAACTGATCATGGCTGGAAATAGGATACTAGGGGGTGTGAAATGTATCTTCTCTTGTTTTCCTACAATGGTATGAAAGACTTGGGCAAATGTCCTTTGTCTCTGAAACAAAGTCTCACCAAGAAATATGTATTCCTATGAACCAGCAAACTATTATGAACTATTATATTTAACTAATGTAAACAGAGCCGTGGTGGCACAGTGCGTGGAATGCAGTACCACAGGCTACTTCTGCTGACTGACTACCTCTAGTTTGGCAGTTCAAATCTCACCAGGCTCAAGGTTGACTCAGCCTTCCATTCTTCCGAGGTCAGTAAAATGAGGATCCAGATTGTTGGGGGCAACAGGCTAACTCTGTAAACTGCTTAGAGAGTGCTGGAAAGCACTGTGAAGTGGTATATAAGTCTAAGTGCTACTGCTAAACTATTTGTTGAATCAGTGTAATATTAGTGTACTATTACTTGAATCAACATCCCTGGTAGCATGGATTTAGAAACACATGCAATCATTACCCCATCACAGAGGTCAAGAAAGATCACAGTTGAATGGTGCAATAGTATTCCAACCTGACTCCAGTCTTCTTTGGTTGTCCAAAAGTGGAATCCTGAAAGACTAATGTAAATATTTACAGTTTGTACTATACTTAGACTAGATTTTGAAGGTTTTAAAGAGCAAACTGATCAATAAAATGCCCCCTTGTCTGAACCAGTATCTAAAAATAGAAGTGAAGGAGGAAAGTGCACGCTATTTTGACTGTGTGATCATTATTTAATTAGCCATCATTCCATAAGTAAACTTACATAATCCACCTTGTGGACTAGAAAGTGGGACAATGATAAAAAAAATCTGTGCATCTGAATTAGAATTCTAGAATTGTGGATTTATGAGGTCCTTATATTCTTAATGTTTTTTTCTCCCACTTATGTTGACTAACAATCTTGGAAGCAGCTGTAAATTGGAATCAGGGGGCAAAAAGGAGAGCGATTTCCCCCCACCCCAATACGCAAGAACTTTGAAATGCAGAAAAACACAACCTGATTTTCTCTCTTGTTAGATCATTTGTCGGTTTAGATATTTTGTTGCCAGTCATTTATTCATTGCATTGATACCAGGTCCTTCAAATAATCTAGAACAGATAGTATTTAGTCTGTATAAAAATTTCACAAGGGAAGCTAGCCAGAATTGTAGAAGTAGACATGGATTGCCTAATAAACTCTGTAGCCATGGAGAATTTAAAGATAATTTCCCTTAAAAGTACACAGTTGAGAAAGATTTATCAGATGCAGATTCAAAAAAAGAGAAGAAGAGGAGATGAAGATTATCCACTTTTAAAGTACAGTGTGCTGCTTCTTGAACCTTTCTTGTATTTCTCCTCTCATAGGTGGAACAGATCCTATCTGAATTCCAGCTACGGGACGAAGATTTGAAGAAGGTGATGCGTCGGATGCAGAAGGAAATGGACCGAGGCTTAAAACTGGAGACTCACGAGGAGGCCTCAGTGAAGATGCTGCCCACATATGTACGGTCCACTCCAGAAGGATCAGGTACTTGTTGCCTCATTAGAAATGGATGATGGGAGATGCAAACTTAAACTCTTATTTTTTAAATCTCCATTGCATTGTCCAAAGACTATCCTGGAATTGCAGTCCTGGGCTAGAAATAGAGGCATGCTAATATTAGCCATCATCTTATTGAAATTCCCACTAAATCAGTCATGGGGTTCTTTTGGAGGCAATTTATCCAGGTTGCTTTCCAAAGACATAAATTGACATGGTGTCACACTCTGGGGTTACAGAAGTTGGAGATTTCCTATCTTTGGATCTTGGAGGTACCAATTTCCGAGTGATGCTGGTCAAAGTGGGAGATGATGAGGAAGGGCAATGGAAGGTGAAGACAAAACATCAAATGTACTCCATTCCAGAAGATGCCATGACAGGAACTGCTGAAATGGTGAGTTGATCATCAGGCCAAAGGAACCAAATGAGAGGTGGGCTGGATTTGCAAAACACAACAAGCTATTAAATTTATATGCCGCCCCTTTCACCAATAAGGCACCTCTGCATAGCCGCTCAAAAGAGACAAAGTCTATGGAACTTTATTGGTCAAATGCCAAAAAAGCTTCAAGTTCCTACAACTAGTAGAAAGTCAGTGCAGCATAGTGATTAAAGTGGATGAACTAATACTGGGAATCAGTATCAGTCATGGAAACTCACTGGATTTCCTTGAGTTAGTTTCTCTTGATCAACTTAATTTACCTCATGGTTTGGTTGCTGTACAAATAAAATAAAGAGGTGGTTATTGAAGCCATGTTTAAGTCAACAGTTAAGCCAAACTTGTGTAGCAGCTTTTAGCAGCTATTACATATTATGAATATAGCACAATTATCAAAGTCCTGCCCGGTGATTGGAAGGATGAGGGTGCCTTGCTCTCACCCTAGGATGTTGTCAAAGAACTTGGGTTCTTGAATAAGCATTTTGCAAGAAGTGAAAGAAAATATTCACTAAAGGGCAACAGAATTTTTGTGTCTCTCCCTCAGCTCTTTGATTATATTTCGGAATGCATCTCCGACTTCCTAGACAAACATCAAATGAAGCACAAAAAGCTGCCTCTGGGCTTTACATTTTCCTTTCCTGTTCGACATGAAGACATTGACAAGGTGAGATGTGAAACCAGAGATTTGGAATGCTTTCTGCTTTTGACTGCATGACTTTCTCAATGGAGCTGATGAATCATTCATAAGCATACATCCCAAAACTATTGGAGGATGTGATGTTCCTTCTGTCTCTATATGAAGGAAGCTTGGGAGAAAATATGCTAAATCAGAAAACAAACAACTAAAACCCAATCCCTTTGTGCTATGGAGGCTCAGAAGGTGATCAATTTCTATAGAAAATTACTTCTATTTTAAAACAAAGTGAAGCACTTTGGTGGTATCAGCCTTGAAATTCAGCATAAAACCTAGATGTATACAGGTAGTTCTTATCTTACCACCATTCGTTTAATGACTGTCTGAAGTTACAATGGCACTGAAAAATTGAGTTCCACTAATGTGCAAATCTGTCAAGGGAAATGTGTCACTCTACTAGTGTCACTCTACTAGTGTAAGTAGATCCATTGTAGGTGAGCTTCCAGATAGAAGCTTCCAGACAGAAGCTTTCAGCAGTGACATTTTGCAAAATTATAGCAGCCTCACCCTGCATTGTTGCTTTATCTCCTATAAGAATATTAAAGAGGATATTAAGGAGGAGTCAAAATTTGTTACTACAGGAACTGTTAATGAGAGCGTCACAAGCCGTTATATTTCATAACTTAAGTTTTTTCTTTTTTTCTTGTCTTGCTCTTCTTCCTCTTTCGTCTTTCTTTTCTATCTTTTTCTTTAGGTTTGCTTTTTTACCTGAGGCAAAATACTCAGTAAATATAAATTTACTGCAGTGTGAAGAGTTTGTGAGAATGTCATCATTCTCATGTGAGATCTAGTCCAAGATAATCAAAACCAGACAATCTGCAATTATTCTCCATTGCTGGTACATGGTTGCCTACATCTGCCGGCCCGTCCGATTACAATGTGGCTTTTCTCTTTGCTTGAGACAAACTTTTGCCTGATATATTGACCCATATTGTTTGTTTCAGCCAAGCTGTGCTTGTTTTGAAAAGTTTGGTCTGATTCTTTCCATGTCCTGATTGGTAGGGAATTTTGTTGAACTGGACAAAAGGCTTCAAAGCATCTGGAGCTGAAGGGAACAACATTGTGGAGCTTTTGAGAGACGCTATCAAGCGAAGAGGGGTGAGAGGAATAATCATTTGATAATGTTTGGTGCCTGGCTTCTTTTCAGCTAATTCTCAAGGTCAGGAAAAGCAGCCTTCTAACACATGGGGCAGCTTACTCATTGAGGATAACCCTGTCTACTTGTTCTCTAAAGAACTGTGAGACTAAAATAAGATCTTTCGATAAGGAACTGCAGAAAAATGTGGGAGAAGGGAGCCATAGAAATGACTAAGCCTGTCCTGTATTCCCTAAGCTTAAGACCGCCTTTTTCAGGCACTATCGTGTAAGATGAAGAACTAGGCGGACACAATGTTGTGCTTTGCTTTTAGCAGCAGAATACTTAGGGTTTTCCTGCCACAGATGGCAGGCAGAAGACTGTTACATTGCCATTTATGAAGATTTTTAAATTGGAAATGTCAAGGGTTAAACTTCCAGCATTATATGTGAAGGAACAAGAAGATCTTAAAAACATGGCAGTGTCTACAGAAAGCTCTGAAATGAATTCATTATCCATCATGCCAAATGAGCGATCCTAGGAGCAAGGGAGTACAATTTAGACAGAAGTAATCTTTTCTTAGAGACTGGAGGTAGGGCCCACCTCTTGATTATGTTACTTTCTGATTAGTTTCAGTTCTCTATAGGTACAGAACAATCCAGATGCATGACATCTCCTAGAGTAAGAGAAAGGGGGCAGATCTCTTCTCCAAGGAATTTATAGCCTATTCTTCAACACAAAGGAGGTGGGAGGAAAGGGAGGGGAAATAGGAAGGTTAGGAAATTTGTTTCCCTCTTCCCTCTTTATTCCAGATTTGCAAGACTGCTTATAGAAAGCCCACCTTCAAACCCAATGACACATAACAAAAGGAACAGAGCATTTACTTTGTGGTGTGGTGTGACAAATCTTCTTTTGGTTTTGTGCAGAATGTTAGGAAAATCCCTGAGAAGTTTACCTTAATCTCTAGCCAACTTCAGAGACAACAAACTCCAACCTCCATCGTTGGAGTTATCTGATGGTATCTTTCTGAGAAGGTGGTCATTCCATATGTGTTATTTCTTGAGATGTCCTTCTAGAAAGATAACAGTGCTTTTTTCAACCCATTGCAGGATTTTGAGATGGATGTCGTTGCAATGGTCAATGACACAGTAGCAACGATGATCTCCTGCTATTATGAGGATCACAGATGTGAAGTTGGCATGATTGTGGGTAAGTGGACCTGCCATGTTCATATACTTCCCCCGGGCAAAACCATTGTAATCTGAACATCAGCAACTCCTTCTTGCTGAGTCAAACTGAACCCAGTTTTACAGGAAGGCTGCCTTAAACCTTCCCAGCTTGATATTATCCTGGTGGCTTTTAGTCAATATGGCCATAAAATGTATTGATTGGAGATGATGGGAATTATAGTCAAGCATGTTTGGAAGACAGCACTTCCAGCCAGTGATGTGATTTGTTGAATTAATAGTTCTCCAACAAATTCTGACTGCAAATGTTTGTATGAATATTGTAGAAAATCATGGACATTGCCATTTTGAGTTATGGTCTCTCCCTAGATCTATAGCTTCTAAAAAGCTGGGTGATGGGATGGAATGTTGTCCAGATTCCACAGTACCAAGAGACATCACAGTTTAGATAGTTTGTGTGGGAGAAAGAGGGTAAAGACGGATCCTTCCTAATAGTTTCCAAAGCATACATTTTATGGTGCTTTAGTTTGCTTTAGTCTGTCAAACTGGTTGGCAAGATTTCTGTCTATGGGTGAGGAACAGTGAAGGAAATTGCTTGGAAGAATCTCAATGGTCTTTCTTGGGTTTTGGAGCCTGATAGCACAAGTAGTACATCTTTGCAAATGGCTCCATCCCCATCTGTTCGACCATTGATATATGTTTATTATTCCTTGATGTTCCTGTCGGATTTCTGAAAGAACACAACGGGAACAGAATGAACAAGCTTTTTCCTGTAACGGGCAGGTGTTAAAGAACTACAAAGTGAGGCAAGAGTTATGTTCCATATACCTGAAGATGACTAATACTATTTGCAGTACAGAGAGTAGGTTGCCTGGAAATTTGTGTTTTGGGTTGCTTTTTTCCCCTCCTTTAGCTCAGGTGCCCAATATGGCCAAATTCTTATGTGACTATTGTTATGATGTGACTATTCTGGAAACAGCTGTTATATATCAAGTGGACATTGCCAAGCCGTACTGTTTACCAGCACCCGAGGTCTTTCTGACATTCTAAATATATATTAGTTGCAGTGACCACGGTAATGACTCTGCTTCACTTGATTAAATGCTAGCTAAGGGACTTGCAGCTGTTTTACAACATGGGAGTCAGAAGCACGCTGCCCAATCTCCTTCTGCGAAGCTGTAAATTCTACATTTTTGTCAGTATGGGGAATCCTTGACTTAGGTCTAGTCATTTAGCCACCATTCGATGTTCCAACAGACCTCCCCCAGGCTACTTACAATCCATGACTGCTTCCCCCCCACCCCCCACAGTCATATGATTACATTTTGGGTGCTTGGCAACCAGCCCACATTTATGGCTGTTTGCAGCATCACATGAATAAGATTTATGACTTCTGTGTTTTTTTTGCAGGAAACCTGCATTTATTTCCAGCAAAAAAAATAACCCATACCCATTGTGAAAAATGGATTTGCCTAATGATTGCAGTATTTGCTTCACAAGCATTGCATTTGCTTAATGACCATGCAAAAAAGTTGTGAAATTGGGTGTGATCACATGATGATCACCAGCATGATGTACAACTATAATTATGGTCCTAAATTGAGGACTACATATATGTGTGTTGCATAATCTACATAATTATTTATTATTATAAATAAAAAAATGTAATTATCTTACATTTAATGAAAAGAAGTACTAAGGGTGACATGATAACAGTGTTCCAATATCTAAGGAACTGCCAGAAAGAAGAGAGGTTCGACCTATTTTCCAAAGCACCTGAAGGCAGGACAAGAAGCAATGGATGGAAACTAATCAAGGAGAGAAGCAACCTACAACTAAGGAGAAATTTCCTAAGAATGAGAATAATTAATCAGTGGAAGAAATTGCCTCCAGAAGTTGTGGGTGCTCCAATACTGGAGGTTTTAGAGAAGAGATTGGACAATCATTTGTCTGAAATGGTATAGGGTTTCCTGCCTGAGCAGGGGGTTGGACTAGAAGATCTCCAAGGTCCTTTCCAACTCTGTTATTCTGTTACTCTGTTATCAACATTAGCCTTTATATGTTCCTTTAGTAATGCACTGAGATTAGTTGGACCTGGAGTATAATGTCAGTTTCCAAAAATCTTCAGCATGGACCAGGATAATAAAGACATGTTAAGGGCCTCCCAATGATACTTGGGCTACCGTTGATTGGGGAATCTCTTTACCTCTTTTCTCTTAGGCACAGGCTGCAATGCTTGCTACATGGAGGAGATGGAGAATGTGGAACTGGTAGAAGGCAATGAGGGACGAATGTGTGTGAACACCGAATGGGGGGCTTTCGGGGAGTCGGGAGAATTGGACGAATTCCTCTTGGAGTATGATCGTGTGGTAGACGAAACCTCACTTAACCCCGGTCAGCAGCTGTAAGGAATATGGCAGATATAGTTAACCTAATTGTTTATTCTTCTCTGATGTACTGGGAAACAGGAACAAGGCACTGAAGCTGGCATGAAAGCTGGTGGTCTCACTGTAACATCTAGGCACCAAGTCTGAGTTTGGGATGGTCACAAAGACAATTCCTTGTGCTATCATTCCCTTGCGTGGTGCTTATTTTAAGATCAATGTTTCTCAACCTTAGCAACTTTAAGATGGGTGGACTTCAAGTCCCAGAATTCTGGAAGTTGAAGTCCAAGTTGAATCATGGAGGTCCATCTGAAAATTGCCAAGGTTGAGAAACACTAAATTAGAGGGTAACATCTGCTGTGCTTTTCTACGTTTACAGTAAAGGTAGGCAATCTTAACTCTTGAAAATTACTTTGTTTTAGAAGTAATCTGTTAGGGTTCATGTGTAGTGGTGAATAGGGCTTAATCCAGAGATAAGTGGGGACACTTGTTTGTTTATTCGTTTCTCCCTCCCTCCCTCCCTCCTTTTCTTTCTTTCTTTCTTTCTTTCTTTCTTTCTTTCTTTCTTTCTTTCTTTCTTTCTTTCTTTCTTTCTTT
>JANHFL010004031.1:0-38506 GCA_032468155.1 Oxyrhabdium leporinum | reverse complement strand
GAACTTTTGCTAGTCAGTTAACTAAGGCATGTAGGAAGTACATGACAATAATAAAGGTGGGCTTCAACTACCCTGACACCAACTGGGAGGCAAACTCTGCACCAAGTGGAAGATCAAACAGGTTCCTGACAAACCTAGCAGACAACTTTATTTCCCGAAAAGTAGAGAAGGGATCAGTCATATTGGACTTAATTCTCACTAACAGAGATGAAATCATAGAAGGTGTTGAAGCTATAGGAACCTTGGGGGAGGGGGGGGAGTGATCATGCAATATTGGAATTCAACATTATGCAAGCACAAGCAACAGAACAAAGTCAAACTAGAAAGGCTTGCACTTTAAGAGAGCTAATTTCAATATACTTGACAGGGAGCTTGGGAAGGATTCTACGGATGAGAATCCTCAAGGGGAAAACAGCCCAAGAAGCTTGGGAAACTTTGAAAAGTGAGAAGCCAAGCGGCTGCTCTCCAAAAGCGGCCAAAGGAGCGGAGCAGATCTATTGTTGTTGTTCACGACGTTCACCCTCAAGACGACGGTATGTTCGGACAGCAACAAAGGTGGCTAAAATGGAGCTCGACCAACACTCTGCTGCCGCCTGGGATTGAGACAAAAGCGTAAGGACGCCTGGCATCAAAGTCGCGGCCAGGGCTCGTCCACGCCGTGGGGCGAGGGAGGAGAGGAGCCCTCTGCCCGGACCAACCTTTCTCAATCTCGGCAGCTTTAAGGCGGGGGACTCCAACTTTCGGAATTCCCCGGCCAGAAATCTTCACCCTCCGAGAGCTCGAGAAAGGCTGGTCTGGGCAGCCGGGGGAGAGGAGAGGGAGAGAACGACCAAGAGGTAGAAAAGGCTGCAATTCTGGCACTCTCTCAAAGCCCCCTCTCCCCCCCCACCGGCGAGAGGCTCCCTGAAGCCGATTTCGAAGCGGGCGCCTCCTGTCAAATGGATGGGGGACCTTGCTCGAGGGCAGCTCCGCCAAGCGCCGCTGCTCCCGAAGGCTCCGGTACTTCGGGTACAGGCATCTGCTGCGGAGACTTTAGAAAGCCCCACGGGGAGAGATCGGGGGCCGCTGCACCGGGAGTGGACACGGAGCCCCCGGAGCTCTGGCGAACGGAAGCGGCAAGGCAGCGGGGAGCCTCACTGCGGCGGCGGCTCAGGCTCCGCAGGGCGACTCTCGAGGGCTTCGGGCCGCTCCTCCGCCTGGACTCCCACACCCGAGGAAAGGCGCTCCGCCGCAAAAGTTTCCTGGCCGCCCTCTGATGCCGGGCCGCGCGGGGCTTCTCGATCAGGGGCGCCCGATCCCCCCTACCCACCCGCTCCTGCCTTCCGGCTGTTCCTCTTACGGTAGGGCTGGGCCACCCACCCCGCGAAGCTCGCGGCTCCCTCCCGGCCCCTCCCTCACCCGGCTCTCCACTCCCAGGAGCGTGGCGGGCGCTCCTGGGCGGCGCGCTCGGCGGGTCCACCTGCGCTGGACTGAGCGGCCTCTCCTCCGCAGGTAGGGCGCGGGCGAAGTCGTGCCTGCCGGGCGAGCAGGCAGGGGGCGGCCAGGGGCCAGGTCGCGCCCTCCGCTTTCCCGGCGCTGGCATGCCTGGAAGCCAGGACCTGCGGAGCGGCTGCTGGGGAGCCCGGAGGAGGAGGAGGAGGTGGGACGCCAGGACTGCGGGGCTGGGGCTGCGCAGGAGGGCCGGGGCGGTACGAAGGGAGCCGCTCGGCCGGGGAGGCGGCGAAGCCGAGCGCCTCCCGGACTCCGGCGGCGCGTCCGCCGCTCCTCTCACGCGTTCCCGCAATCCTGCTTCGCGGGTTAGCGGGCCGGTCGTTCTCTCGGCTCAACCCGCCTCGCAGGGTTGTTGTGTGGGGAAAATAAGGGGCCGGAGTGTTTGCTATGTTTGCCGCCTTCAGTTATATACTGTATAAAAAAGTCGGGATAAAATCATAGTAAGACTAACCCGAGTTGCTGACGTTCTGCTCTCGAATCTGAACGTCGTCGGTGCATGAAAATTAGAATTAGTAGAAAACAGTCCAGCAGAAGCTGTTGTGCGCTTTCGGATGGTTAACGTATTTTCTTAACTGCTTGCAGTTTTTTTTACACACGGATACTCACTACAGTGTCCACCTCGCATCAAAGTCGGTTAGGCTTCTGTCTAATAACACGCAACGATGAACATAATGGGAGTAATTATTGAAAAAGAAAGCATGAGCAGAGTAAAATTTTTATTGTTGGGGAAAATGTGCTAAATTAGGATAGAGTATTGGAAAAACAATTTGTTAGTCTGACAGCCAATAAACTGAGTTTACTTCCTAGAAAATGTAAATAGGGTTATACTATAAATTAATGTTAAAACTATTTCTGAAATTATTTTCAACTGAACATATACAAGAAAGTTTGTTGTTTTTTAAAGCTCTCTTTAGAAGGTGTACTTCTCAGTAGGCACTTTGGGAAATTCATCTATTCAGGAAAAGAAATGTGAATGCATAGAAATAAATGCCATATCATTTTTTGGATGCTGCCAGAAAGGAATTGAGGATTAGGACAGGGTTTTCTGGAAATATTGCAGCAATGTAGGCAAGAGGCAGCATAGGTGAGAAAATATCCAGCGGGGCATTGTATTGCGTGATTTTTGTATTAGCCCTTGTTGTGAAGTTATTTAATTTTTTCCTGAAAATATGTTTGTATTCATCATGACAGCAGCAGATTGTCTGCTGCTCCGAATTCTTCCAAGGAGAACTTCCATCCAGAAGGTTGAGTTTTCTGTTTCTCCTTTTCTGCTGACATCTGTGGTCAAACTTCACTATCTTCCCCTCTGTTCCTTTCTCTCCCCCCGCCCCCCAAGGATGGATCAGAGGGTGCAGGAAACACAACACTAGTGCAAGGGTTTACATTTGAGTCTAAAAATGTGTTTGGAAGTGCAGGGGACAGGCTGTGTGTGTGTGTGTGTGTGTGTGTGTAGGCTTCAGGCAACCCCCTTTTTAATGGGCTTTTATTATGCAGTGGTTTTTTAAATGTTATAGACTATCCAGGGTCACCTATTGCTGTGTTGGGCAGCTATATACATTTGTTTAATTAAAAAATAGTAAAAATAAACATTGCCTCCTGTTGTGAGGAGTATGAGATTCAGTGCCGCATGTCCCTGCAACCATCAGCCTTTGCTCAAGGTTTCCGTAGAGACTGTTTTAATGGTTTTGCAAAACAGACTGTTAATCTAGGTCATCAAGGTTTTTCTTGGTTTGGTTACTAAATTTCTCCCAAACAAGAGGCTGTTCCAATAATTATTTATTTGATTTCTCTCGTTCTAGAACTCGATTGTCCAGGCTTCAACAAAGCCTCCCAGTGCTGCCTTGCTCGTTTCTTCTGCTTTCTGAAGAATAGGGTTCAGCTCTGAACAAAACGCCTTTTCCCAAAGATGGTGAAAAGCAGATTTATGGAACAGTCTACAAACTTCCACGGTCTGTCTAGGGACTTGGAGTTTAAAATGGTCGCTTCCTTTGAGGGGAGGAGAATGAACAGCCGTGAAACGGAGAGCTGTCAGAACAGGAAATCTGTGTTATTTGAGAAGGCAGATTGTCTACAGGAGAAAGCAGCGTACAGCGAGATTAAGGATGGGAGAACTGGGGAGCACATATTAAGGGAACCCTGCTGGACGTTCGGTACCAGGAAACATTTATTAGTTAAGGGTGTGCTGCAACAGAAGGAGAGTGCATTCACCGAAGTGAGGAGGTCTGTGGAGAAAGTCAAAGAGGCAGAAGAAGGAAATAGGAAGGCCGGTTTGGACAAAGCTGCCATCCAGTGTTCCCCCGGCAGTGCATTCTCCTTTGTGTGGCCCAATAGCATCGATGGGGAACCCAAAAGTGCTTTCAGCAAACCAGCCAAGTGCTGGGAAGACGGAGGGGCTTTGGCTGCTTTTCGACCTCTGAAGGGTATCAAGGAAGGAAGCCCAAGGAAATTGTCGGAATGCATCGGTGCCACTGACCTCATGCCGTACAGTGGCCGCCTCGCTTCCGGGCTCCTGGTAAGTGATTCAGATGGTTTCCAGCTGCTGTCGACCAACCTCATCCGGAGCAATCCGTTCGCTTTCTCTTCTGCCCCGTGGCCAAAGGAAGCAGGTGAGCAGACGCAGGCCACCCCTGCTTCCAGCTGCAGCCTCCCCTCCTCTGCCTCCTGGGCTCTGCTGCCTCCCGCTTTCGCCCCTCTTGGTGTGGCAGCCCAGAACTGGTGTGCAAAGTGCAGCCTCTCCTTCCACATGACATCAGACCTTGTGCTGCACATGCGTTCCCATCACAAAAAGGTCGAGGTCTCGACAGAAACCCAAAGGAAAAGGAGGCGGGAGGAAAAGCTGGCCTGTCCCGTTTGCCAGGAATATTTTCGAGAAAGACACCATTTATCTCGACACATGACTTCACACAACTAGCCTGCAGATTTAATGGATGTCTACTTGTTGAATAGGTTTGTGTGCACGTGTTGATTGAATTCCATTGTGGTTTCACAGCATTTCACCAGAATCTTCAAAAGGCAGCCTTTTGTAGAAGCCTTCAGAAGAAATGTAATTACATGAGCTCCAGGTAGCTCAAGTTCTGAAAATGAAACTGCAAATACACTTATAAGGAAATAAACAGTGACATGTAAAGAGAAAAGTTTTGCTTTCTGCAGATTCATTTTTTTCACTCTAAACTCTGAAAATGTTGATAACAATTTTTTTTCTTTAGTAATTTGAAGCAGCAACTTTTTCCATGTCAGAGCCATTGTGGAATGAAATTTTTCCCTAGTTTAGGATTGAAGTAAAGGATATAATTCATTTTAAGTTCAGCTTGACTCCTGGTGACCATCCAAGCAAATCCATGTAATTTTCCTGATGTGATAAAACGGCCTTCTTCAGTTGTGCGCCAGAGTGCTGCACCAGGCAGTGACAGGCGGGGGAGGTGGGGAGGGGGGGGTTGTATCTCAACAAGGACTGAATAGGTGAGGATGGAAGTGCCAGCTTCCCAGTTCACACCCACACATCTGCAAGCTTTCAAATGAGGCCGCAGTGATTAGAATAAGAGAAGCAGGAGGCATCCATTTAGGGCATCAAATCCAGTGCAGGAGTCCAAATTAAACCACTCCAAACAGGTATCTAATTTTTCAGCCACATCATATTGTGGATTATGGATAGCACTGGTAGCACAAAAGTTCAAGGTTACCTCTGAATTGGTGATAGCTTGCCTCCAAGTACCAATTTCAGGGAGCAATTTTACCTTCTCAAGTTATATTTAAGAACCGGTTTGGGTTTCAATATTTTTAATATAAACATGGACATAATGGTTTTGGTCCATATATTTTTCTAATATCAAGATTGTAAAGAAATTTGTTCTATCAGAAGTGACATCAACAACTTTATTTGCTACAAAAATGGGTATATTGCATCATTTATATTGCACTATATATAAATATAAATTGCACTAGCCAATTTGGTTAGTGGTTAAGCATCAGGCTAGAAAGCAGAGTTTGTGCTGACAGTTACATATAAATAATAAACATGTTGCTAAAATGTATAAACTTGTGTTGAAATTTGAGACAGAAGAACAAATGTATAATAAAATGGGCTAAAAATTTTGGTTACAATATACAAATGTATCAGTGGGAAAATGGACACAAACGCATAGGCTAATTCAGAAGATTTTAAAGGCTAAAGTACAGTAGAAACCAGAGGCTTCTATTTTGGAACTAATGAATACACAGCTAGGAAAAAAGAATGACAATTGCAGCGAGATTATTATATGCTCAAAAACGGACAGTTTCAGCACTACCCATTAAGGAAGGGATGGCTGGCGAAGATGGTTGGACTTTCAGAGATGGCTAAATTGACTTCCTTGATCAGAGAAAAGACCACATCTGCATTTGTGGCTGTTTGGACACCGCTGATGGAGATTTTGCATGACACAGAAAAATGCACTTATGATTTGTGGTTTTGATAATTAGAAAAAAATAGAAAAAAGTTAGCCTTTCTTTTTACAACTAGAGATAACTGTGTAACCATATTTGTATTTGCTGCAAAGAGAATCAAAAGCTGCCTCTTTCTATTCCTTTTTCTTTTTTCCTGCAATTTGTCTTTTCTTTCTTTTTTCGTTCTTAATCTATATTAGTTTTTGTTAGTTTATATCTTCTCTTTAAAACTTATATATATATATATAATATATATATATATATTCTAGGGATTTGGGGATTTCAAGTTATATTCTGATACACAGTCTGAAATTAGGAGGATGGATTAATATTTCTTGCTTTCCTCTTTCTCCTTCTATATTATAGAAGACTTGGAATGATGTGTTGTCTGGCATGAATGTGCGAGGCCAAAATTTTAGTCTCAGGGGAAGGGAAGGGAACCGGATGCCCTTTTGCCTTCGTGCGAATTCCTCCTGGTTTGACCCACTAATCTAACTCAAACTATGGAGGTGGGAGGCAAGGATCCCTTTGGCTTGGATGAGGGATTTCTCAGTGGCAACCGCCACATGAGGATCCACTCCGACGCCCTCCCAAGAGTCCTCGGAAGAAATGGTGGATCTAGAAGTTGGGATGGTGACATAGAGGCCGGTCCCACCCACTTGAAATGTCTGAGTGGGGAGGCAACCCCCGCTGGTCCTTTGTCCGATGATCAACGCTCTGCGCAGCCTCTTCATGATGGACACAAATTGTTCGGCAGTCCCAGTGGTCGCAGGGCTGGTGAGAATGACCACGCTCTTCCCAGAGCCGTATCTTTCACCTTGAAAAGACAGGAGAAGATACAGAAAATCACCCACGGTCTCACCGGACAGTAAACTTGATCAGAAGCCAGATTAAAATGAATGTCCCTCTATGAATTCATAAAACGAGAATAAAGACTGCAATTAATGTTATGCATACACCGTGCAGGGCAGTGCTCCTCAACCTCAGCACATTTAAGACATGTGGACTTCCACTCCTAGAATTCCCTGGCTAGTTAATATATATACAGGAAGTCCTCAACTTACCACCATTCATTTAGTGACTGTTCAAAGTTACAATGTCTCTGAAAAAGTGACAACCGTTCTTCTCCCTTACGACCGTCACAGCATCCCCATGATTATGTAATCGACATTTGAGCACCTGGCAACCTCCATGCATTTATGATGGTGGTAGCTTCCTGGGGTTGTGTGATCGACACTTGATACCTTTCCAGCTGTCTTCTGACCAGCAAAGTCAATCTGGGTGAAGCCAAATTCGCTTAATGACCCCATGATTCACTTGGCTGCAATGCATCTGACACCCTGCCCCTGTGTGCTGGACTGTCTCTGAAGCCTCTCTCCATAGTCTGCACTGTGGGGACTCCCGTCCCGCCTGGTGGGCCCTGCTTCTAGGGACCTGGTGCTTAGGAATGACTAACCTGGCTTTGACTCTCTATGCCTCTTTTGCTCTGGAGTTATTCCAGTCCATGACCCATGTTTGCCACAGTTTAATATTTGATAGATTAATGTGCTAACTTTAGCCACAATGTGCAGTAAGTAAAGAGAAATAGTGACATTCGAAACTTCAGATGTTACCTAAAAGTTGGGAAGAAGTCCAAAGGTCACTGGTAGTATTATTTGGTCTGTAGTAGACTTTGTCCAGTAGAACTGGTTGTCCTTCATCAAAGAAGTAAGAGCACAGAGTTGCTACAGAGGAGACGGGCCCTCCAGTGTTGTACCTAGTGAGGCATGGAAGACATTTTGAGAAGTAGGAGTTGATGAGGAAACTTGACATTAGGCACCCCTACGTTACCACAACTTCTCGTCTCTGATCCACCCAAAGCAGTTTGAAAATAATCCACAATTAAATCCTGAAATATTCAGAACAAAAATATCTTGACTGCCATAAGTGGCAGCCATAAAACACCCCCACAGACAGAAAATTCTAACTCTTTGATTCCATACAATAGTCATATGAATTTTTCTATCCTGGATCTCATAACCCAACTCCAGTTAAATGAGAAATTAGCTGTTTGTTTCACACTTCCCCATACCTGTTCTTATGCTATGACTTTTTTAAAAAAATTGTCTGCTTATGTATTTAAAAAAGTTATCAAGTCACAATTAACCTAGAAAGATTTGAAATCCTGGAACGCAGGACAAAGCAAGATGTTGTGGTCTTTCTATCTAGAAACTCTACAAAACCACAGCACTTAATAAAAAGTAATTAGTTTTATTATTCCAATATTGTTTTGGGAGAAATAAATAGTCAGATTTCAGATGATGTCATGGGAGCCCAAAGGGCCCCTACTAGTTCTGAACGGCTGCAACATCCTTGTGAGAAAATACCAAGACATTCTGAAGCCTAGTAAAAGTGGCTGAACAAGACGGGCTAGGGCTGTAGCGCTTTTCGTGCGCCCAGAAAAAAGGCCTAGAAGGAGATGTGGCTCCTGCAATTCAGCCTATGTTTTATATTGATAAGAAGGCTTTCTAGAAACCTGCTGTATAACATCAGATATCCTGACTGTGCTGGGTTTGTGCTTTGTGAAGGGCTGCAATTGCATTGAGGAAAACATTGCTGCATCTTCCCACTGATTTATTTCAAATTCACGAGATTGGAGCTTCTGTACCTCAATCACACATATTTTGGGGTAGAGCACAGGAGGTCAAACTTTGAGTGTGTTGTTCTTATGTCCTCTATCCCAGTATCCAACCTCCATCCATGCATTTATCTTGAAGGATAGATAAATACGTTTCCTCCTGCAAGGAACCCATAGCTCATAATCTGGTCAGTGATGACCTCTCAAGATACACTGTATTATGTTGGGCCCAGGAATTAAATTTGACAAACACCTTTATAGCAAAGCATATATTTTGGAAGTTTTATCTTCATTGCTTATTCTACTTCGGGCAGATTATTTACCTCATGTCAATGATTAGTGCGTTAGTGTGGACAACCTTCTTCCAGATCTGTTCCACCATCAGCTCAGAGAATTGATGCCAAAGCTCACTCTCCCCAAACGTATCAAATCTGAGGTAACCAACATTATTCTCAAACACTTTGGTTTGGAACAAAAACTTAATGCGGTCTTCTAACATTTCTGAGGAAAGAATCTGAAATATTTTTTTAAAAAATAAGTAATTAATTTTCAAGAATAACATGAGAAATATGAGAATCCACTTTGCGTTAAAATAACACATCTTGCAGCTAGAGAATTGGGGTGGGCAGGACTGAAATCCTTACTCAAATTAGTCAACATTCCTCAGTCAATATCACAGCACTATGACAAGAATAAATAAATAAATGTCCTTCCTAATTTATATTTTAATGAAATGATTATCAGGAACTAGTCATACTGGGCCTTCTGAGACAAGTCTGTTAAAATTATTTTATATTTTTAAAAATATTTTATTTATAGTAAGCATGCTGCTTGATTAAAAACAAAATCAGAATGTAGCACTATACCAACCTGTTAAGCTGTGCGCACATAATTTTAATTTATAGCTCAGTTAAGCATCAGCATAACACAAGTAAAGTTGCAAGTTGAAAAATAAGATTTAAAATGTGAGATAAAACATTAATAACACAATGAGAGTCCTAGGACAAGACTATAGAGTATGGTTACCCATTATCAGCATCTAAAATATTATACCCGTACACTCAAGATTATAGGTGAATATTATAAGTGTGAGAAAAATTAGAAAAGGCTGCATCATTGCCAATACTATAGTTAGAGTAAAAGTGAAACTAAGATTCATGGAGCTACATAGTTGATTATAAATACAATTATGATAGTAAAATCTACTTAGCTTCTAAATGTCTGTCCTAGTTTTCATTTTGCTAAAAAAATTAAAGACATAAAGACAAAAAGCAAAACTACCTAGGGAAAGCAATAATAAGTTAATGTAACCGAACACAGTAAACTAAATAATATTAACTGAGCTGTTATGGTGTAAAGTTAGGAGTGTGCTACTTGAACTAATCCAGTTCTTGAGGCAAATCCAACGGGATTTATCCCATCATAGTAAATATAAACTCTCTGTTCACACAGCTTTTAGGTCAGTGGCTAATGAAACAAAGCTAATGGGCACTTACTTGCATGGGCATGATCCCTGGAATATGGTTGCGCAGGTGCTCGGGAACATGGGTTATTTTCAAGTGTTTATCTCCAGAAAGAGCTTTTAGGTCAGCTGCAATTTTTTCAGCAAGCTTCATTTCACAATAGATTTTCTGGTACGCATCTCTTTTGACCTTCTCAGAAACTTTGTCTGCCACCAGAGCCCCAACATCAGCAAAAGCGTAGTTATCAGCCACCAGTTTGGCCACAGTCTGCAAAATGCTGGGGAGGTTGGAGCGCAAAGCAATGATGTTCAGGGCAGAAGTCATGGCTTCCGAAGCCTGTTTGGTGACATGCGGCTGTACACCAGAGAGGCTCCACACTTTGCCCGTGACAGGGCTCAGCACCACCTTGCTGGGGATGGAAACGTACAAGGGGCTGCTGCCCAAATGGTAAATGTTTGCGGACAGTGAGCCCCCCAATGTGGGCTCCCCAATGACCGTGGCCCGATTGAGATCCTTCAGAGACCGAGCGAAGGCTTCTGCTGCCGATCCACTCACGTGGCTAACTAAGATATAGATATCCTTCGCCGAGCTATATCGTTTGCCAGAGAGATGTGGTAAAGTCCACACCTCCATGCTTTGAGTGGTGCTGCGGTCAAAGAGCGTGTAAAGATGCTGCTGGGGCTCACTGTCAAAGAAATAGGAGCACAAGATGGGCACTGCGGTGGAATAACTGCCCATGTTGTAGCGCATGTCAACAATCATAGCATCCGTGGCCACAAGCTTGTCCCAAATGTGCAACAGTTGGGGTCCAATGGCCTTCACCATCTCCGCTTCAGCCATCAGGTCAAAACGCAGATATCCTACATTGCCAGGCAAAATGTCTACCTTGAACAGATCCTTAATTATGTAGTGGATCTCCTCTGGGGTCAGAGTCTTGTTTGGAAGCTGTTCCTGTAAGAAAGATTCGACATGGTTGTAAGATGTATGCAACTGGTGATCCCCAGAAGCGCCTTGAAGGTCAGTGGTCAACTGCAAGGCAAGCATTTCAAAATCCACTGCTGTGCGATAGCCTCCTTGAGCCAGCTTGGAGTTTAGCATGCCTCTTGCCCGCGTGGCCACCTCTGGTATGGCGTAATGCGCTTCAAGCAACAGCCCGAGTTCCTCAATCAGCGCTCCCATCTCTCTGTGGAACCCCAACACTTCTCGGGCTTTCTCCAAGGCCTCATTGGCCAGCACGATGGCATCAGGCACCACTTCGCCATCCAGCCAATATTCACCATGGCGGTCAATTAAGGTGATGAATGGCACGTTGATAAGGAGGTTGCAGCCTTCCTCTTTTCTTGACCTGAGTATGCAGAAAGGGTGAGAGTGGGCCAGGCTTCCGGCAGTAATTTCACCAATGAGAGTAGCCCGGCCGAGGGATTGCATCAGGTAGGCAAACTCCTCTGCCGTTGTAGCTGTGAGGGAGCTGGTGAGTAAATAGATGCTGCGCTGGGTCCCATACGGCTTGCCTAGCAATTCAACTCTACTGTTGTAAACATGGGTCTGGTTTGTGAGTCTGTTATAGATGGTGAACAAATGCACAGGACCAGCCGAGGGATCTTGGAAGTAAGATAATAGGACTGGTACAGCATCTGAAAATGATCCACCCTGGTTGTAGCGCAGGTCAATGATCAAATAGTCCGTTGCCTGCAAAGGTTCCCAGACTTGATTGATGATATAGGGCTCCAGCTTGATTAGCACTCCAGCATCGGGAAACTGATCAAAACGCAGGTAACCCACGTTTTCAGGCAGCACCGACACTTGAAACACAGCAGCTAGGATTTGTTTGAGTTGTTCGCCATCCAGCAGCTCTATGTTCATGTCCATTGGCTCTTCAGCTGCCATAACCGTAGCCTCACCGGTTGTGGTAGTCCACAAGAAAAGCCGTGGGTCTTTGGAGATGCTTTGCAATTCGGTATTTAGTTTGAAAGCCAGATCTGTTTTTGACAGGACGGATGAATAATCGAATGCAGAGAGCTGTTGAAGTAACGCTGGCACCTGTTCAATTATCGAGTAATTGTTCTGCAAGATGTGCATCAAGCGACTGACGCTGTCAGGAATCGCTTTGAGAAAGGACAGAATGGCCAGGGCATCGCCCAGGGCTTGCTCTGCTGGAACGGCCACCCTTGGCATCACCCCATTCACTTCCCAGCTCTGGCCACTGCCACTCAAGGGGCTCATAGAGCACGACACAGGAACGATCATGTAGAACTGGGAAGCCCCAATTTGCAATTTCCGGAGGTCCAAGGAGCCACCCGCTGTCCTTTCGCCCACTATGATGGCCCTGTGCATTTGCTGCAGGATGTAAGCCACATCTTCGGCCACCCCAGAGGTGTGTTTACTGGTCAGCAAAACGACTTCCTTGTTCTTACCGTATCTCATGCCCAGCACTTTTGGAAAGGTCCATATTTCCACAGTGTTGTTAGAAGGCCGGTTGTAGACAGTGTCCACGTGCAGCAGTTCGTCCTCATTGTACAAGTAGGAGATGATGAATGGAAGGCCCGAGATCTTCCCTCCGGTGGTGTAACGCAGGTCTAAGACCAGAGCTGATGTCTCCATCAAGGGCTTCCACATCTTTTCTACCAAGAAAGTACCAATTTGCTGCACCATGTTCTCCCCGAAGATGTAGTCTATTCTTAAGTAGCCTACATTGTCACCCAGCACTTCAGATTTGACTGTGTGCTGGATAACCTCCAAAAGTGCTTTTAATGGTAGAGAAGCATCCGCTTCTTGCTCAGGGACTGCAGGAGCCAAAGCTTCATAAGATACTACCAGCCGTGGGTCGTTCAAAGTGCCTTGAAGTCCAGCTGTCAGAGCTGTTGCCAAGATTTTAGGATCTGAGATATCCAAAGTCTCCCCACCCTTGATGGCTTGTTCAATGGCTTCCTGCATTCCCATCAGATTTTCTGGAAAACAATAATTGTCCAATAGAATCTTGACCATGTCCAGCACCAGGGTGGAGTGTGAGACACTCTCAGTATGGATGCTACCAAATATAAGTGCCATTCCGAACAATACACTTCTTCGTATTATTTTCATGCTGTTAGAAAAGTGCAAATGAATTCAAAACTATTTATAGACTGTGAGAAATGTAGGTTCTTCCTACTTGGTCTCAGAAGTGAATATTAAGTCAGAGAGACTGAATATCCATTTTAGCTGACAGTAATCTTTAAATCTAGTTCTAAGTCTTTAATCTTATTAAACTGGAGGGCATGTAACTGGAGGGTGCAGCTTTGTTCTGTAGTACAGCAGCCACCTTATGAAACTACTGCAACAGCCTTCAAATTGTGATTAGACCACTGAGTTATGTTTTCATAATGCTTCAGTTTACTAATTTCTGAGTCAGATACTGTCTACTAGAATCTGGATCAGACTGTACTTGATTTTAAATAACTCAAGTGACAAATCTGGATATGGTAAACAAAAATAAATTAATACAAGTAGGTTGTTAGAATGTTTCAGTAAACTGTTGAATCTGACTTTTAGATTAAAATGAATGTGTTGTTAGCTGTTTAAAATAATTAACAATCTTTATGTTCCACTGACATAAAGGAGCCCTTGTAGTGCCTTATTTAGTAATATTGGCAGCCGTAAAAACACAAAGGTTCACAAAACAAAAACATTCTACATAGAACATTCATTTTTGTCATTGAAATTATTTTCAGCACCGGCAATTGTAAACTATCTTAACACATCTTTATAAGGGTGGAGGTTGATTCTCTGAGCTTATGGATTGGTTTTTGGACATTTCGTTACCAGGTTGGTAACATCTTCAGCAGAATTTAGGGGATGTCAGTGTCAATGTCCTTCTGCTTATAAGTACTTATAAATATAAGAAGTAAGGTTTTTGCATTAAATGTGAAGTTGGCCCTGTGTGTAGAACAAGGTAGGAAATGTTAGAAATAACTGGAAAATTCTATTCAGGGCTATACAAAGGTCAACATCACTCAAAACTAACAACACCCACAAAAGAGGAAATGCCAGATATCTTAGTGGAGGAAGTATCAAAGTGCCATAAAATCAATGAAAAATGGCAGCGCTTCGGGAAATGACTGTGTTTCAACTGAAATGCTGAAAGCTGGTGGTCATAGTTTACACAAGATACTAGTAAATATTCTAAAGATGCCTCAGAGAAGAAAAAATACCAAATACATGGAAAAATGCTGAAGTGATTTTTATATGCAAGAAAGGGACCCAAGATGATTTAAAGCACTATTGCCCAACAACCCTTTTTTCAGTCATCTGCAAGGTTTTCACCAAGATAATAGCAAAAAGAATATTGAGAACATTAAATGATGCACAGCCAAAGGAGCAGGCAGGGTTCAGAAGTGGCTATAGCACATAGATCACATCCAGGTTGTTCAGCAAGTCACTGAAAAGCACAATAAGTACAGTAGGCCTCGGTGCATGGCTTTCATCGACTACGAAAAGGCATTTGACTCAGTATTCCAGCTACCAATAAATTAAGGCATTGCTCAGCCAAGGCATAGACACTGCTTGCATAAACTTACTACAATCGATAAATGAAAAAAAAATGATGACAATTTGCCTTAATGATCTTAAAGTGGAAATCAACACAGAACGAGTTGTATGACAAGATGATACAATATCACCTATCCTTTTCTCAGTCTGTCTTAAAGAAGCATTTTGCCAACCAGACTGGGCAAAAGATGGAATAAAAATCAAGGGCACTTATTTAAATCACTTAAGATTTGCAAATGATGTTGTTCTCTTCTCACAAGACCCAGAAGAACTAAAAATACACATATACAAGAGTTGCACAAACCAGGAGAACCATTTGGTTTAAAAACAAACCTGAAAAAGAACCAGATTATGTTTAATAAATTCATCAAAGAAAGAAAGAAAAATACCTGGAGAAGAACTAGATAAAGTAGACCACTACATATAGCTTGGCCAATGGATCTCAGTGGAAGGTGATACAATAAAGAAAATTGAATGGTGTGTTAAATGTGATTGCCAGGCATTTGGCAAGCTAAGCGTAATTTTCATAGTTGTTTTGAAATAATGTACAATTTGTATTTGTCATAAAGATACCCAGATATTTTCCTTTCTTCTCAATCTTAAACCCCAATTTATTTATCGATTCTGTTTGGTCTTCAATTTTCTTTTTTTTTTAGAAGCCAATAAATAAACAAATAAATAAAAAGGTTGATGAGATAAATGCCAGAAGAGCAGAGACTAAGGGCTTTGATTTGGGGGTGGGGGGAAATGTCCTGCTCTAAAGACATAGAAGCCCTCCTAGCAGTGGGGTGAAGTAAGACTAAGGTCAGAATGGAGCTTCTTCTTTGGCCAACTAGTTTGTAATGGACCGGCGTTTCATCGGCACTTGTTCTGGGGACTTTTTCAGTGAGGGACATTTGCTTCATTACAATATTTGCTTGACCGATAAAAAACTAGATACAGACAGCACACCCCTGTCACGTCATTCACTCTCAGGCCAAGCAGCATTATGCCAAGAACTGAAGAAGAGTAAGAAATTGTAAATGCTCCAACACTGGAAGTTTTTAAGAAGAGATTGGATAACCATTTGTCTGAAGCGGGGTAGGGTTTCCTGCCTAAGCAGGGGGTTGGACTAGAAGACCTCCAAGATCCCTTCCAACTCTGTTATTCAATTCAATTCTATTCTAAATAGTATTTTATGATTTAGCTAAAAACTTTGTTATCACTGCTCCTGGCTGTACTCTGCACTATCCCCAGAATGCTGCTAAATCCTAAGGTGACTTTGATCTTGGTAACTGTAATCAATTAGGATTTACTTGTAATACCACCCCTGAACCTATGGCTGCTGGTTTCAAGACAAATAGATGTTGGCAGACTGAAACCGTTGGTGTTATTTCACTTGTCTTGGACACTTTTGTTAGTGATAGAAAGACATAGAAAGAAGGAATCACAGCAATTCTGGCTGGAGGGCCCTAGGTGGGTGCAGGAATGCGATTTGCTTTTAGGGAGATGTGACAGCGCGAGAAACCTTTTGTCTGCAACCTAAGAGAGAGAGAATTAAATCATCCCTTCCTCGGCTGATCACATGGCCCCAGTTAATCATGAAACGCTTACCCTAAGCAGAGGAGCCCAGCGGGAGTCCAGCCACCTTAGCAATTCCACCCAGTGGAAAGCAGCCCCCACCTCCTGCGGCCGCTGAAATGAGTCAGTGGGCACCACTGGGAATTGGTGAAGGTAAAGCAAAATCCCGTTGCCTTTGGCTACAGCAGAAAGTGGTGTGTGGAGGGAAGGGCAACTGTGTTGTAGGCAACATTATTTGCACTTGGGAATTTCATAAATAGTTGCCGCTGATTCCCCTCAGTCTTTTTAGCAATACTTCTTTAGGTGTCTGGAGTAAGTCGCAGAGATTGACTTGTAAGCACATTGAAAACTCTGCAGTAATTATGAGCAGTCAGCATAGATTTGTCAAGAGCATGTCTAAAAACAGAAATAAGGTTAACCTTATTTTATTTTTCTGACTAACTTTCTTAATAGGCTGTGGGAATACTGTAGATGTTATCTCCAACTTAGCCAGGCATCTGACACAGGATCCCAGGATAGTTAAGTGTGGGCTGGATGGGTTGGCAGCTAAGTGGATACACAACTGGCTTAAGCAGCCTATTCAGCAGCTGCTCTCGACCGGCTGCCCAAAAGATTGAAGTCAAGTGGGATATTGCAATGCTTAGTCCTTGGCCTTTTCAACCAGTTTATGGTGAAAAGGAATGATGGTCCATGCATGCACCTTTGTGAAGGAATGCAATTTCCTCCACGGGGAGTCCTGGGTGTCTTTGTAGATCCACTTGTGAAGGAGAAATTCCCGACCAAGACCGGGCCTTTTATTCGTCGCTTGTTTGGGCTGGCCAAGAGTCTACTGGGTCGCTCAGTTGCATGCAGCCATACGTTTTTCCTGGTGACTGAAGAACTGTACTCATTTTTTTTTATTTCACTTTTTTAAAAAAAATAAAAATCAATATACGTTTGTGTGTGCCCGCGTGTGTGTTTATCTGTTTTAATGGTATTTTATTTATGGCCATAATAAAGATTGATTGATTGAGGAGTGCTGATTTTTAAATACAAATTTTCCATGATTATTCTTAATTATTTTTGAGTAAGTTTAAAATTTACTTCTAAAATAAAAAATAAAAAGATAGGTTGAATAATTGATCCCTTTTTCAAAACGAGAAGTGAAGGTTCAGGAGAGAAAAGGTATAGAACTGCAGCTGGTCAGAAACGTGAACACAATCAATACTGTTCAACCAAAGAAAACAAACCAAAACAGCCAAGAGAAGTGCAAAACTCCACATTTCATATTAATGTAATTTTAATGTAGAGTTTTGAATTCTTCTCAGTGATGTGGACAAGATATAGGGAGGGAATATCACCCTTTCCCCATACGTCCCAAAAGAGATGCTGGAAATGTCTTTTGGGCCGGAGGAGCTGAAAAATTATAGCCTGGCCTCAAACGGACCCTTGTAGTGGAAAAGTAGTGGAAAAGGCGGGGGGGCCTCAATTGCGGATTTACGCTCAATCCCGGCACATTGACTACTGACTATTTGGACCCATTTTAATACGGCTCCTGCATTGGCTAATAAGGATTTCAAGGTTTATATTATGTATAAATATAAATATGTGACATTTTAAAGTTTCAAACTTCTTTGTATTATTTTATATTTTCTTGACTGTAAGAAGCGCAAAGCATCGTGGGGATGGAAAGGCAGGGTATCAATTGAAATTGAAATTAATAAATGACATAAGAATGTGAGTCTCCCCAACCATCCTGTTGCCCTGGTGCTCTCTGAGCTTGGCTTGTTTCATTTGCCAGCTAGGGAATATCGTCATGCGATGCTATCAACACTTGCACCGATGATGTTGCCTAGTTTGGGTAATGAAACGTCTGCAAGGAAACAAGCCAAGCTCGGAGAGCATCTGGACCCCTCGTTTCAATCCTGAGCTACAGATATTCTCCTTTATTGGTAAACGGGCCTCTCATGAGGGCCTCTCAAGGCAGTTTAACTGATGAGCTGCAGATTTATCTATGGAAAGGCTCAGAATATTCAGAAGGTGAAGGCTTTTTGGAGAATAGAGATAAAGGATTCCGTCCCTCTGCAAAAGTCATGTAGTTCTGTATGTGATCACTCAAGTAGGTCTCATCAAGAGATAAAAATAGAAGCCAGATGGATAACAGAACTGGAAAGGAGATACTGGCTGCTTAGTCAAAGGAAAGCAGCAGGGCGAAAAGAGCTGAGATGGAGATTCCTTCTGGGATTACCTGACCTGCAAAAATCCAGGTGACCACTAGATAGCAGCAAAGAAATGCCGAATGCAAATATCTTGGCTGTCACATAGTGATTGCCAGGATTTTTGCAGCCCATTACGGTGGCATGTCTTCTAGCAGCCTGTTTGGGCCAACGTAGATTGGTAACAGTTTGGGCTTTCAAATATCTCCTTTTTAAATCCCAGCCTCTAAGCTTTCTATGGGATGGCTGGGCTCGTGTGTGGTTGGAGAGGGATTCACTGGACGGAATCTCTGCCTTCTTTTACTCGCCTCGGCAGAGCAGAAGACTTTGATGGCAAGGGAGATCTTATGCTCTTTTCAGATGGGACTTTAGATGATTAGCAAAGTCCTTATTTTTCCAACAAAGTTTATAGGACTTCTCTTTTATATCTGGAGACCACAAAAACTTTTCTGTGGAGAGAATCGCTCAGTTAACATGCACATTTGGGGCTGGTCCTTTAATGTTTGTTTTAGAACTACTCATGTTTGAGGTAAAATGTGACCAGTTAAATTCATAAAGCATCCGTTTATTTTATTTCTCGCCTTGTGGCCATTGAGTAGCCCTTTCTCTAGAATAGTCATTTAGTGCTATTTTATTGCTTCATATTTATTCATTTCTTTATTGAGCTAGTTTCTCCTATCCTTTGTACCTTTTTGACCCAACCAGAATGCATAGTTGAATGTTATGACATTTTAGAGTGCTGAATCCCACACTCTAGAGAAGGATTACTTTGTCAGTCCCCCCTCTCCTTCTAACTCAAGAAAGTAGAACTCTTGAAACTAGGAATTAATCAGCCCCACTTTGGCAAATAATCAACATGAAACAACTTGTTTGCAGTCCTAATTTCCTTCTTTTCTACCTACTTCTAGTGTCCTTTCTATGACAGGTGGGTGAGGGTAGGGAATGTCACAGATACCAGTCCCACCAAATCTTTGGTGAGTTTTAGAATAGAGGCAACATATCAAACTCACTTTGGGATAAAGGAAGCTCCCAGAGTGCATTTCATGTACCAAAGTTGTTTACATATTATACTTTAGTAATCTTTATAGTAGTCAGATTCCAATATCATTTCTAAAATATTTTTTTACTGCTTGGAAAATAATTACATTGCTAGAAAAGTATTTCATAATGCTTTCCTTCTACATAATTTTTCTGTGATGGAAATGTGAAAAAACCACTCCTTCTCTTTGGGGGTTGGAGAAAAAAGTACAGTTCTGTAAACATATGTGATATTGGCACAATAGTCACAAGAACTCCTGCAACTAGGCCTACTGCGATCAGTGGTTCGTCTTCTGGAAACAACTTCTGAAGTCAATAAGTCTCCACAAATATTTACAGTACGGTTGATGGGCGCAGACAGTTTTTTTAATGATTTCTTCCTAAAAATATACAGTAAGTGTATAAAAGAAATATTGCAGGGGGAGAAAGATCTATATGAGGGAAATTCAGTCTAGAAATGAATTATTCCATTCTTAGTCACTGATTTACAACAAGTGCCATTCTATGAGAAATTCAAAAGAGAAAGGGCTGCACTCACAACTTCATGTTTAACTTATGAACGAGAGGCCCTCCTCTCATACTACCGGCAGCCACATTCTGCGACTTTCATCCCTTCGTATTCATATTTCAGGGTGGGGGTTCCAGCCTCATCTTTATAAAGCATGGAGATGGCTTCCAGCTTCGTGGGAACACAACAGGCCTTGACAGCTTTCTTGGGGTTTTTGTAATGGACCAAGGTCTGGACAATTGCATGCTTGGTGGGGGTGACATTGTCAGTCAGAGGATAGAAGCAGCCCCCTTTGCACTGAAACGCCTCGTAATCTGGAGGAGCAATGATCCAATTCCAGCCAATTTCTTTAAAATTCACATGGAGGGTTGTTTTCCGGCAATGGTTGAGCTCAACACTTCGCTTGCTTCTGGACAGGGAGTGATGGGTCCCGTGGACAGGCCAAGAATTCCGCCTGTGGGCAGCGTGGTCCTTCGCTAAACTCTTCAGCACATCCTCCTGTTCATGGGCCACCATTTCCTGAAGCTCTGCACGGTTTGCTTTGACTCTTTTGCCGTGGTCATTAGAAAACACTATCAGGGAAGGTAGATGGTTTGAGTCAGGAGCCACGCTGATGTTCAGATGCTCACAGTTGAAACCACGTGGACTGTAGCTCTTCACGGCGGTCTCCAACCGGTTGACAGTCCTGGTCTTTTCTGCCTTGACCCACTTTTTCACAGTGCTGGACACATCAAAGGTCACCCAGCCACATCCCTGGATTTCTCTGGAGGCGAGGAAGTTCTGTACACCCTCTGCTTCCCCCCAGTAATCTCCTTCATGCACGTCATAGATTATTACGTTCCCATGAACAGGAGGAAAACACTCAGCCTCTTTCTGACATGCAATGTGGATTCTCAGCTCAGCTTTAGTTACTTCTTCATGCCATGGGATGGAAACGTTGAAGAGCAAGATATATTTCTGATTTATTTCCAGTGAAGACAGAGAAGAAATATCTGATGGAGAAAATGATAAACACTGTTATGATGATGATTGACTCTCTCTAGCAAGGAAGGAATTTGAACCTGAATATTAGTACATCCAATGCTGAACCTTCAACACTTCATTACCAGTATTACTAAAATGCTAATATGAAACAAAGTAAAGGAATTAAATTATGCCTATATAAGTAAAAGGTAGTATTAGAACTATGGGGAAATGGACATATCTTCCAGCATATTATAAATGGCCTGGAATCATTGATTGAGATGGGTGACTACAGAAATTGAATAAATAAATAAAATAAAATATTATCGATGAAAAAGAAGTCTTCTATATGTAAAAAACAAAACAAAACCCAACTAACAACTGGGAGTGCGTGTTTAGATATGGAAGTTGGTTTGGTGACTTTGGTCTAGCCTTCCCTCTTAGCCCAACTCACCTTACAGAGTGGCTGTTGTGGGGAAAATAGGGGAAGGAAGTACCAAGAGAGGCTGCCTGCCCTCATGTTTACAAATATAACATCTAGAAATTGCAGGGAGAGGAGTTTTGCACATGAAAAATCAGACATCCTCAGAAAATAACAATGTTTTTCAAATAAATAAAAATAAGTAAGTAAAGTAAGTAGCAATATTATTCTAATCATAAGAACTTTGCGGAACAAGCTGAGTTGAGAGATTCTGCCTGCCAGAAAGTCACTGAATGGGCTACTATGACTGAGGGGGCCTCAGACCAGGCTTTCCTTGGTTCTAACACAACACTAAGCATTTCACTACACTGGCTCTGTCTAAAAAGAGATTAGGGAAACTTCAAAGAATGGATAATTTGCATGGTTTTGATTGAACAGTTAGTATCAATTGGGAAAGTTATCAGCCTAAAATTCTGCTGTAGTCCAAAGACCAAGATTAAACTGGGTAGACTTTTATTTGAAAAAACAACCCTCTTAAAGGCTTCTTAGAGACTTTAGAACTTTATATGGGCTCCAAATCTATGTTTATCAAAAGAGATTGGAGGCATTAGCTGGTTTCTTTACCTAAATGTGTGAATGTTGGGTTTAGTATTTTTGTTGATGATGTGTTCAATATTTTATCTGTGACTTTGAGTTGGGGGATACAGAGGATGCCTTATCTAAGGGGGAATGGGAGATTTGCCCATCTTTTCCCCTTCCGTATAATCCTACTTACGTGTTTACTACATTTTTAAACCACCTGTAACACTTGGATGGCTCTATGTTAATCGATCAGTTAATTAAATACCTTTCAGAAGAGTTCCATGTTGATCAACCTTTGGTGATGAGCAGGGTTGGGACTTCTTCCACGAAGCCAAATAAATTAGTAAGTAAGCACACAATTAATGGCACTTTCTTTGTATGTTGGGGAGACAGGCTGTCAAGCCCTGCTTGCCTTTGTCCACAGTTTTTAGGTCAATTGACCTGTTTCTGAATCTCCTCTGAAATAGCAATTGCAACCAAATAGTACTATCCTAACATTTGTTCTAGCTCTTTCTTTTTTTTAGAAATTTAGTACTTAAAGACTTCTTCCTCCTGGAGCAAAGCTGAAAACTTTTCACTCCACCTGTCAATACTGTAAAGGATGTGGCTGATAGCCAAGACTAATTTATAGTTCAACCAGATTAATTAGAAAAATCCCAAAGCATTGGGCCATTATCAAAGCCAGACAGTTTTGGCTCAGGAGAACATGCAGGTCAGGAGGAAGTGAAGTTGGCTTTCTTTTGGTTTCGGGACACCCACCCACCCCGAAAATGTTCATGACTCCAGAGATTTCTAGAACACCCAGAGATTACTCACAGTTGCACTGTATGCTTTAGCAGAACTGTCTACTTGCACTTTAAAGAAACTATATAGAAGTACTAACATTCGTCTGAGAAACTGATGTAAAGTACATTGATAATTTATCAATGCTTTCAATCTTCTTTTTTAAAGCTTCTATTTTTATATCTTACATTATAAAAGAAAACAAGTGGAGAATATAAAAAAAACATATTTGAATGGAATTTAGGATCCCAACTTCCACCTCAAAATATTCTAGCTTACCCAGTGAAAACTACTCATACCTTCAGGTCTGAAGCTGCGCACAATGTTGGCAATGGGACTGGAGGACTTGTCCTGGGTGTATCTGTTATATAAATCAATCATGAACTGGGGTGGTTCCTCTTTGACCTTTTCGTGTGAAGGTATCGCCGATAAGTTCAAGTTCCTTAAAAAATCCACTTTCAGGTTCTCCAGAAAAGCCTTAAAGTTGAAATAGGCCTCTCCCTCCATATTTCCAAGTTCACCAGAAGATTTGTGAGAATTCTCCTTTGTGGGTAAGCTGTGCTGGTTTCCCATAAGGGTTCCGCTTTGTAGGACAATGAGGATGACGTACAGAAGAGTCCAGGCACCAAAATATAACATGTTGTTAAATTTCCAAGGCTGGGGAACAACAAATGATCCAGAACAGCAAAGTTTTGTCTGATGAAGTCTGAAGAACATGCTGTGAATTTAATAAAAAGGCCTGTCACTTTCTGAAGCTGTGTTTCTGCTGTGTGTGTGTGTGTGTGTGTGTGTGTGTGTTTTTCCCCCCAGCCCCTTGTGGATCCTCAGATTGGTTGTCCACTTGCCCTTATCTCAACCATTGATGTTCCAGTTGAGCCTCTTATCTATTGAGGCTCTTCACTAATGAAGATTCTATAAACATCAGGCAAGCGCAGATGGCTTGTGGCATCCAGGAAAGAATCTATGTTTCCTTTGGGGTCATCATTGCCTAATTATGTTCCTTTATCGTTTCCTTGCCAGCAACAATACATATTTTAAGATTCTTTGGGGAAGGCATATGGTAGACTGTTTTCTTGGTTCCCACACCAGGCAAAACCAAAACGAGAATGGACAAGAAAAATTCATTTTGATTAGCCTTCATGTACACGTCACCCAGGTTGAGGATTTCTGTGTTTTCTGTTACAAGGCGCAACAATCCCGTCATTATGTAAATATCTGAAATTTTCCCTGTTATCTTCCCATTGCAATTGCTTTTACACAGTAGGTTCTATGCTGCCTTTTCAGTCTTCCTTCACTAATCTGCACTCTGTGTGCATACACCAAGGCAGTTAACACAATGACAGTCTTCCACACACACACACCCTGACAATCTGAGCTGAAATACCGATGACCTTTCAAATATCTCCTCCTTCTCCTATTCTGCACTGTGACGTGTGGCCCCTTTTACATGAGCACAGGCAACATTGCATGCTTTTCCTTAGCCTGGGACCCTGGGACACGCAAGTGCCTTGAGGAAGGATGCTGTTCTTGTGGCTTCTCTAAAACGGAAAAAGCCTTCTGGGTCAGATATGTCTGTGAAACCTTTGTGCTCAAGACTGCTTCAGTCTTTTCTGAGGCTGGTCTTCCACGTGTGGCGGATGTTTCAGCTTCTGACAAACCACGGAAAACCTGCATGTTAAAAAGAAAGAAAACCGTTTTGGGCAAAACCAGGATGGCGGCAAAGAACAGGAGCCCTTGTCCACTGTCCTTTGTACTACTATCACATTGCAGTTGCCCCCCCAACCCCGGACAGGAGGACGTAACCAGACCAAAGTTGATTTGTGGGGAGGGGCGCATGCTGGCCCTTCCTTGGCTCGTCCCCCGTGTTCCTCTGCTCCCCTGGACTTGGACCCTCCCCAAGCAGCCAAGTGGAGAACCACCAGTGGCCCTCAATATCCCACACGGGGGGGGGGGGGGGGGTTGGTTTCCAGAGGAACTGTCAGTGCTCAGTGTTAATCTTAACAAAACACAAAAGAAATGACGGGAGACAGGAATCTGATTGATTGGGATGCTCTAGGTAGGTGAGAAATATTGATTTTTATTTCACAGGGGTAATACGGTCCATTAGACACAGGAGGACAATCCATCCCTGCAGATGTTGCTCCTTCTTTTGATTTATTTTCTGGGTTGGACTGAAACATCCACCAGACCCAAAAGTGTAATTTACAAAACTGTAAATTATAGTTATTTTGGTTTTAACAAATAGCAACACATTGCTTTTTTTACATAATTCAAGTTGATATAACTGCTTACCACCTAAAAATTAAAAGCAGCACACACTGCTATACCTTCCATTTTGTAAAACAATACACTAGGTGAGAAGGGCACCATAGAAGTTTGATAATAAATAAAAATAGACAATTTATTGCATTAAATGTTTTAACAGGGTGTCATTTCTTTCTCAAAAGGTCCTCACTCGTTTGACCTTTGAACATCCCTAGAAGAGCAACTTGTTCTCTGATGTTTGCAAATTCTTGTGTGATGGGCTCCTTTAGACTGCCTGTTGGCCTCTGGGCCTGATTTTTGATCAACCCTGTGAATTTGAAGAAGAGAAAACCAAACTTTCCTTCTACCTAATGCATGTATTCACGGGCTCTGGACGCTTCCTCCCACCGGTCTGAAGAAGAGCGATGAATTGGTTTTGCTGATGTCCCGAAGCTTCTTCCCTGACCTGCTTCGGGCAGTCAGTGGGAAAGAACACAATGACAACGACAAACGGACACGAGGCTCACATTCTATTAGCCTCTGATGACATTCAGAGCTGATTTGTCAAAGCAGCTCAAGCAGGACAGCCCTGGTGCCTAGCATGCTCATATATTAATCAGGGAAAGTTAATCTGCGAGAACATTAATGAATACAAATTGCTCCCAAAGGCCGATGAGGCATTAGATTCCCTCTCAGTAATCGTGGTTCCTATTATCTTCCAAACAGAGATTCCTGTCAAGCCACTCAAGGATGGTCAGAGATGATGAAGACAAATGATCAGCTTTGGAGGAACATGCTTCCCTCCATTAGCATCTGAGTGCCCTTAATGTGGAGGATGGTTTCACCAGAGCCCCAGCTTCAGAAACTGGGTGCAGCTGCTTGCAACAAAATATTTAAATTATCTAGTTATAAGAGATATTTTTGCAGAAACCAGCCCTGTGTGAATATATATTATGTACCCACAAATATTGCAACCTTTAAGAGACCTGAGGACTGCTAATTGTGAAGGGAAGGGGTTGGGGGGCTGTTACATCTTACAATACAGGGAAATTGTTCCCTAGGATACAGGCAGCCCTACCTTGAGAAACGAAGGGGGCTTCTCCCCTGTCCAGGCAGAAAGAGAAGGACCGCGCAGCCCTCCAAAGAGCGAAGGATCACCAAAACTCCACACACCTTCCTTCCACAGAGGCTGTGGAAATTCACAGGGAGGTGAGGTTACAGGTAGTCCTCAACTTACAGCAGTTGGTTTAGTGACCGCTTGAAGTTACAATGGCAGTGAAAAAAGTGACTTATGACCAGTTTTCACACTTAAGACCATTGCGGCACCCCCATGGTCATGTGATCAAAATTCAGACACTTGGCAACTGACTCCTATTTATGACCCTTAGAGTGTCCTGGGGTCATATGGTTCCCTTTTGGGACCTTCTGACAAGCAAAGTCAGCGGGAGAAGCCAGATTCACTGAACAACTGTGTTACTAACCTAACTGCAGCGATTCACTTAACAACTGTGGCAAGAAAGATTGTAAAATGGAGCAAAACTCACTTAACAAATGTCTCAATTAACAATAGAAATGTTGGGCTCAGTTGTGGTCATAAGTTGAGGATTACTGTATAAACAAAGGCTATAATCGCCAGATCGATTGGTTAAAATATCCAACCCAGACTCCAGATGAGGAATTTCCTCCCTTATCCGTGGACGATACCATTTAAGCCTCGCTCCGCCCGTTGATGGCCAGAGATGGCCAGGGTGGGGGCTCGGGGGGGCTTCACCACTTACTCTTCCTTCAATGCGGCTCAAGCAGCACCTTGTTTGACCAGGGAGCTGAGAGCAGCCAAGTGGAGGAACTGCGCCGTGTGCGTGAGGGAAGCTTGAATGGTTGGAAGCTCTCTGTTCCCTTTGTTCTTTCCACAGTCACCTCAGTTTGACTCCTTCTCCCTCAGCCGCTCTCATGGCTGCAGAAGATGATTACGGCCTCCAGAGGCAATTAAACAATGCAATTAAACCACGAAAAAGCCCTTCATGGATCTGGAAGACCACTGCAATTATACACTAGTCTTACATCTTCTATTTATGTGAAAATGGTAGCTTATTCAGCTACATTTGAATAACTGATTGTCTGGACCTATTTCAATCAGCTCTTTACTTGGTTTTTGGACTGCTTTAATCATTAGGGTAGGTGATTTATTCCAGGAAATAGATGGTGGGGAATCTAATCCTCTTCAACCATCCAGATTCTTATTGCTTTTAGCATCATGGACCTCAGTATCTTTCGGGACCTCTTGGCTGTGATGGGCCAGGAGTCATAGCTCTTTAGTGGTTCTAGTCCTTCCTTCAGGAGACTCGTAGAAGATGGTGACGGAAAACTTTAAACAATGTAGGTGCTTGGCCCATTATCAATTTTGCCTTTCTGATATTAGAATTGGATTTGAACAAACAGGATTTCAAGATCTCTGATAAGTAAATTGATTGGGGGGGGGGAAGCTATTAAGAATGTTTGGTCTACTAACAGACTAGTCTGCTTTCAAGTTCTTTGTTCCTGTCATCTTTTGATGTCTTGCAAATTCATACCTTTGTCCCCAAAGGTATTTCACCTGTAGGGTGAGGTCATTCAGAATTCACCTCTGGGAACCACTAACTCCACAGAAACAATTGGAGGGTCTAGACGAGCGGGGACAAGCGGAGATGAAATCCAAAGAAGATGGAGATTCTGCTGGTAAGTAGCAAAAGGATTTGGAGACTGAGATGAATCCACTTCGCTTCTGCTTCTATGTAAGACTCCACTCTCCCCAAATTGCCATTTTTGTTGTTGTTTAAAATGCCCAGTCTATATTCTGACAGCATCTCTGTGCAACTATTGCCCAATGTCAGGGTTCATAGTTGAAAAGAGCCCGTCTGGACCTGGCTTTCCTTGTCAACATGAGAAGGTCACATGCTGCGCCATGACCATCCTCGTCTCTCTCACTCCATGGAGAATGAAGGAGTGGAGCTGCAGGAAGCGGGTGGATGGGAGGGAGGCAATCCTGCAGCTCTGTGTCTCTGGCTGCTAGAAAGGGGGTCTTGCTGGGCCCTGCCTCCTCTTCAGATGACATCAAGCAGCAGAGCTGGGCAGGTCTTCTCCCTGATGGCTGGTGATGCCATTTCAAAGCAGGCGTCATTGAGAGGGACAGTGCAATGATCTGAGTGAGGAGGGTCGCTTCCTAGTCTGCCTGTTAACGCATTCATTCATTTTAGAATGAAATGACTTGACATTCAGTGAAAAGCTACGAAAAGCCACATATGAGTCCAAATGACAGAATCAGGACTTATTCAACGGAGCCCTTGTTTTCAACAGCTCCTTTCAACCCCTCATCCTAGAGTTTTATGCTGAATTGAGCACAGCTGACCGGGTGAGAATAAATTTAATATTGTCTGGCAAGAACTGTCTCCCCAGGTGCTGTGACAGGGAAAGGCACGGTGTGCTCCCTGGGCCCAGCATCTCTTTGCGTTAACATCAAGAAGTGACAAATGGAAGAAAGCAAAGAACAGATGGTGGCACGTTTCTGCACTGCCACAGTGCTGGCAGCCTCAAGAATAGCGCAGACCAACTTTAGCAGCGGCTTGTCTGTTTAACCAGTGACATCACCAAGTAAAGAAAGCCCCGGGGATGCAGATGTCACCAGGTCATGACCCAAATCAGGTATGATGTGCATAGTCCCCCACCCCCGATGTTGATGTCACCAGCATCATCTCCAGCTGAGTTCAAGGCAAGCCATTTCTAACTCCACGTCTAGATCTAAGTTAAAGTTATTCAATTATTTCTAGTCTTCAGATGCTCAATTGTGTGATTGTAAAGGCTATTCCAAATCACACAACTTATTTATTTATGTATTTATCAAATTTACTTGCTGCCCATCTTGCAGTTCAGGTGACTCTGAGCAGTTGCCTATGTATGTTTAGAACTGAATGATGTTGGTGGCCACAAACCCAAGTGCAAAAGTTGTCCCACATCCCAGAATGCTGGAGAATTTTTGTCACATACTTGACATGCTTCAAGATACTGGACTGAATGCAGATAAGTGGGGTTCCTGATTCCAGACAAGACTTAAATTGCACCAAGACGAATGTGCTTGCCTGCTGCAGATGGACAGGCAGGCTCTTTGTCCCTATTTAATGTGGGGCACTCTAAAAGTGTTAAGATCCTTTTCAGCATTTGAGGGGGTAGGAGTGTGAACCTTGTGGTTTCAGCAGAGAAAGATGGGTGGTTAAGCAATATGAAGTATGTATGTATAGAGAGAGTACGAGAGACAGCAAGGGGGCGGGGGAGAGATAAATAACATTAACTCTATGTGCAAACCATTTAATATCTCTGTAGAGTTCCTGTTTGGGAACACAGCAGAGGTCCTAATAGATTTTCACAAATAGCTGTTTCAAAATAAAATCTTTTGAAGCACTGAGAAAAATCTAAATATTGCCTCTGATAATTATCCTTTTTGAAATAAGATGCAATATACACTGCAGGACTATTTTTGTCCTTTTTTCTAATAGTATCTGCTCTTATAGAAGCCCGGGAGAAGGAGTATGCTTTTCTAAAGCTTTCTGATAGTTGTCTGGCCAGAGTATGGGGACACAGTGAATCTTCAAGAGGAGATAAATATATTGAACAACATGTTGTTGGAGCTGCTCCTGTTTGCCTCCACAAATACATGGTGGGGAAACCAGATGGTTGATGCTGATCGTGTCTATTATTTGATGGGTTAAGACCCAGGCCCCCCCATCCTTTGATGCTACTTTTCCCTAGTGGTTCATGCTATGACATGCACCCCCGCCTCCGATGCTGAATTGCTTCTGAATCACACATAAAGGACCCCAATTCCTGGGAGGGGGCCAAGAGTCTTGAAATGCAGCAATTAAGAACTAGGGCTGGGGAGTGGGCCGCCAAAGACTTTCTGTGCCCTCTCATATTAAAATGGGTGAAGAGGAAGGATTTCTTTCTCCTTCTTCTGAATAAAAAGTGCCCACACCCTACTTGTGGTCAGTAATGCTCAGGGAAGTTACGCCCACGGCTGTAGGACAACCACAGATAAAATGGTACACAAGGAAACAGTGACATCTGCTGGCTTGTAATAGCAATAGCATTTAGACTTATATACCGCTTCCCAGTGCTTTACAGCCCTAAGCGGTTTACAGAGTCAACATATTGCCCCCAACAATCTGGGTCCTCATTTTACGCACCTCGGAAGGATGGAAGGCTGAATCAAGCTTGAGCCTGGTGAGATTTGAACTGCCAAACTGCAGGCAGCCGATAGTCAGCAGAAGTGGCCTGCATTACAGCACTCTAACCACTACGCCACTGAGGCTCTGTGTAATGTTGCAGAGAACTTGAAAATTTGTACATTGCTTTCACCAACAAAATGATTCATTACTATCTAATTGGGTGAGGAGAGCTGATTTTGTGTAGTGATTTAGGCATTGGGCTAGAAAGTGGGAGATGGTGAGTTCTAGTCCTGCCTTGGGTGCAAAGCCACCTTGGGCCAGTCACTCACTCTCAGTCCTAAGAAGGAGGCAATGGCAAACCACTCCTGGAAAACCTTGCCAAGAAAACGGCAGGAGATTCTCCAGGCAGTCTCTGAGGATCAGACATGATGGAATGGAAGAGAAAAACTATTTCAATGTGATATTGCTCAACAAGAGTTAAGGGTTAGGTGAATCTTTTCCGAGGCCACTTCATTCAACAACTAAGATTCCAGCCCCAATCATGGTCATTAAGCGTAAGCAAGGGCTACCTGCAAATGGTTGCGAGGGTTTGGGTTTTTTTTAAATTTTGAGCTTAAGACAAAGCCCAATCTCTGACACTGTAATTATCCTGACTATATTTAATTAATTTCATTGATTTAAGAATAAGGCTTCAGTTGTGGGGTTTATTGTATTTGCTGACTGGCCAAAGGCAGTAATTAAAATGTATTCATTTATTATACAATTTTAAGTATTATATTAATTCAAATATAGCACAATAAGATGAAATTCTGCAAACCGGGAAAAACATATGTTGCATAAAAAAAACATAAGACATGCATACACAATACAGAAGGAAAACACATCACAACTGAACAATAAAATTTTAAAGGTTACAACATCAACTCAAGTTTACAATATTCACCTAAAGACAAATCATACTTTATTTCCTACCAATGAAAATATGGGCCCTTTCATAGTTGCATTAGTGGATGTGATCCTAAGACCAATTGAGAAATGTGATAACTCTTTCAATGTTTCCATCTTGTGATGTCCATATCGCATAGAGTGTCATGAAAAAGGAAAAACTGTTTTATGATTGCCTTTTACAGTGACATCTAAACATGTCAAAATTGTAAATTATTCAGCCATAGTAGGGACAGTATTTTTATCTAAGCTATTTATTGCCTGTGAAAATGCTACCATCTCTGCAATGGGGGTTAACAACCCTGATCTTTCTTCCCTTGTATGATAATATCACAAGGCTTTGTCGTGCTGGTGAACAAAAGCAGACTCAGAAATATCTAAGGTAAGCAGTAATAATTGCATGTGTGTATACAGGTTATATTTTGCTGCTCGCAGATTTAAAGCCATATGGGATACCCAGATGAACTATTAATTTATGAAGAGCAGCATAAAATATTTTTACTAGCTACATACACTAATCAGTTGCCCATCTAGAACCACTTCCAAGGGGTAAAATTATGCTTTTAGCATTCTCATAAAAATGGTTGCTTTAAATGCTACCATATTAACTTATGAAAAGAACTTTGAACTGAAAGACATGAACTTTTTATGAAAGGAAGAAGAGTGCTTGAATCAAATCAACTTGTTCTTCCACTTCTTCCTTTACACCTAAATAAAATATTGATTTAGGAAACTGAGCTTTAAAACATGGCTAGAAAGGGAAATAAATCAGTGCATACATGGTTAGGACAATATTTAAAAGCCCCCATTTGGAATTCAAACAAATTAGAAGAAAATTCCCTATGATTTAATATTGTAGTTAAGATAACATTGTTACCTAAGCTTTCTTCTGAGTTTTCTTCTATCTCCTTCTATCCTGGTGCAACTCAATTCGAACACTAACATTTATCCACACTGTGGATTTCAGAAGTCTTGTTTTTATCCTTCAAGCCCAGCTCATCATCTTTCTTGAAGATTTCGCCTGCTTTAAATGCTGATCTCAAAGCCCCATAAACAAACACACACACACACACACACACTGCCCCCATTCAGCTGCCATTCTGATCCAAGGGAAACTACCGTATTCGTGTTTGGTGCACCAAGGCTACCCACGACAGAGACCAGCAGAGCTGAATTCAGTCACAGGCAGCCTTATTTATACAGTTAACGGCTCCGTCTACACTGACTTTCCTACGTTGGGCGGATGCCTTAAGAGTTCATGTTTTCAGACACTGAAGTGGAATTCAATCCAGTGCTTCTCTTCACATCTTGAGTTACAATTAAGAAGATGAGTCTGAAGTCTTGGATAACTGCAGGCTGTCCTTATGGGAAATCCCTACTCTTCAGAGCTTCAAGAGCTATTTCATAGCAAAACATGTACTGTTCCTGGGTGAGGAGGAGAAGAAAAAAACAGCCAGTTACCTTCCCAGCAGAGGCTGAAGAAAATAGATAATCTATCAGGTTTCAGCACATCCGTGCAAATTCACACTGAAGTAGAATTATTTGGTATCCGTCATGGTCAAAAGAGTGAGAAAGGGACCCTTTAAAGACATGCAGTGCTGATGTTTTAATAAACAAGAGCTCAGCCATCTGTTGTGTCCAATTTTACTTTGCTGCTTGTCTATATCTGAACGTGTGCTTTTGTTCTCCCATACGAGCATTTTCCTCTGTATCCATATATCTGGGTTATTCACTCTGCGTCTTCCCAAGCTTTTTCTCCTAAACGTCTTGGAGGGAATGGACTGCTTGGCCTTCGCTCCAGGCAACAGCTGTGCTCGCTATCACATCTCAGCAGCTCATTGGAGGAACATTTGCATTTAAGCAGGGAAACAACAGATAGGCGTGCGGCGGGGGAGGGGGAGAGAAGGGGGCTGAGACACATGTTCAGACCTGCTACAAGACCAAAGGGAATCTGCTCTGCCCCAAAGGAAGGCAGTGGTCAGTTCAAATCTTCACACCTCTAAAGGGGGAAGGTGCCAAGAATAGCAAGAAGATGAGGGGGGGGGCTTCATCATCTCACCTGGGCCCTCCGACGGAAGTTTGGATATCTCAGAAAGCTAAAAGCAAGTCAAAGTAACACAAGCATCTGGCGGAAGGAGGACACGTTCTCCTGCCCTCGTGTCTGATTTGACTCTGTGAAGCAGACTGGCTTTGTGTCCCATATCTGCTTGGGAGGGGGGGATTCACTCTGATGGATTGAATCTGGACTGACGCCCCTCTTGCCAACCTGGCACAAACCTGGGAGCTGGCCTATCCTTGCCAAGCATGAAATATGGCAAAATTTTGTATACTTAACCTGGCCTGGCTTGTGCAAAAAAGAATTAATGTTCCTCACCTTGGTTTGGATCATTCCACAGCGCTGATTTCTCATGTGGGTGACTATCTGCTTGATGTCAAACTGCAGCATGAGGGGGGAAAAAGGGGGCTAATTGTTACTGGGCATTGCATGGAGCGTCTCATTATTATTCTTAACATTTACACAGCAATTTCTAATTTGCTATGTAGCATTTTTTTTTTGTTACAAGAACAAAGTTTTGCGAAGAGAGGTTACACTTCTATTTTTACAGACCTCCAGATACCTGGTTGGTGATGGTCCCTGAGATTGCTGGGGGGACTGTGGGAGCAATTCACACTCCTTTGAGAAAATAAGCCAACTTCAAAGACCCATTTCTGCTCCTGAAGTTCCCCAAAGGAGCTGAACCTTTTAACTCTGCCAGTTTTGGGATGCCAGAAATGGGAGAGCATCATTAATAATGGAACCCAAAAAGACTCAATTTGAAGATGAATCTTGGCAGTCATTCTGAAACTGCATAAGGATTTAATCTTAATCTTAATCTAATTAATTGTGTAATTAGTACACAATTTAAAATGTAGGGAGTGATCACACTTTGGGTCTGGGATCTAAGCAGGAGATATTCCTGATTTTCCTTTCTAAAAAGCTCTTTTGCAATGAGGTTCTAAATGCTTTAGAAATGCAGAGCTCAGACCCAGAAGCAGGCATTGGATTCAGATTAAATGGTGCCTCTTGCTGTTTCTATTTTAGAATCCTTTAAAATAAACATTTTAATCACATACCGTTCATATCAGCTGGGAAAAAATAGTTTCTAGAGGACGGGACCAGCCCTGGGACTGGAAGGACAGAATGACAGAGCAGGGAGAAGTCTTTGCTTGGGTTTTTTCTCACCCAAGTATTTATTTATTATGCACCAGGGGAAGATCTACTGAGAAATCTATGAACTGGTCAGTTCTCAACCAATGAAGTTCACAGCTGAGCTGGTGTATCTGGAGCTTAGTCTGGGAGAAACAAAATTAGAAGGTAAAACAGATCCCCTTTCTGCTTGCATCTGAAAAGGCTGCAGGAGGGCTGGCCAGTCACTTGAAGGACTGCAGAGATTGTGTATTTCTAGGCCTGTTATATTTTATGCAGCTGAAGTTTAAGAAGGAAACCCTCTTCCAATTTTCTCTTATTCTTTGCAACAGGAAAGGCACAAACATGTTTGCTTTGGGACTTACACACAAATCCTTTTCTATGTAAATCAATACAATATCCACGCAAAGCAGCACCCCGCTTCTTCCGATCCCAGCACTGCAGTGAGCAACGACGGGGCCTGACTGGTGAGTTTTTCTCATGTAGCGAACAAATTTGACCAGGTGCTGTAACGATTTGGGAGTCCCATGGTCTGGCCAGTTCGTAAACTGAAGGTGCTGCACAACGCGCCTTTCCTGTGTCTGCAACAGAAAGGTACACGGGCACATGAAGCACTCTTAATGCAATTCCTAGAATCAGAGAGTCAGAAAGGGTCTCAGGGACCCTTGCTCAAGGCAGGCTTCGCTAGACATTTTCTCTGGCAGGTGACAATTTAGCCTCTGGGCCAAGACCTCCGGCTGAGAAGCCTCCGTGTTGCCTGGGAGCCTCTTCCACCGCCTGGGAGCCCCAGAACTGCTCACTAGAGGGCGCTTTTGCAGCCGGACATACGTGGGGGTGCGGTGGTTAGAATGCAGTACTGCAGGGCTAACTCACTGCCAGGAGTTCGATCTTGACCGGCTCAAGTTTGACTCAGCCTTCCATCCTTCCGAGGTGGGTAAAATGAGGACCCAGATTGTTGGGGCAATACGCTGACTCTGTAAACCGCTTAGAGGGGGCTGTAAGAGCACTGGGAAGCGGTGTATACTAAGTGTAAGTGCTACTCCTATTACTTTTAGCAATGTGATTTTGGGGACAGACTGTACACACTGACAAGCAGAGCACGATTTTGTTACAGTTCAGCTATGAAACAAAATTACAAATGTTTTGCTTTGCCCAAGAGTAGATGCATTTCTAATGGAAGATTCATGCCTAAAATGTTTCTTATCATTGGCTGCCACGACATAAACAAATCTAGCCTGTTATTAATTGAAAAACCAAATGCTGCATTGCCAGTTGTCATGTTTATTGTGTTTGGGGTGCCTTACCTGTTTGTTGATCATTTCTATGATTCTAATAACAAAATAATCCAAGATTTGGTAGTTGATTAGTTGCAGCCGAAGGCAAAGTAAGTCCAAATAATTGTGAGGTGGCTCAGGCCAATATCGGTGGCATTTGGATACTCCGTGTTCCTGTTCCCTTGTAATCATAGCGATGACGTTGGAATTGTTCTCCCAGACCATTTGCCAGAAGTCCTGGGTGGTAGAAAGCAGCGGGCCCTGCGTGGAGATGTACCAGAGCTCTTCTGTGCCCACTGGTACACGGATGTAACTGGCGTTGATGTAGCCCTTCGCCTCTCCGATGGGTACACGGGTGGCATCATCTAGAAAGGGAAGGGAGGGAGGAAAAAGAGGAAGAAAAGCAACTCCAATGGGCTTTTTTTGATTATTCAGTCGCCAAGATATTCATACAGAAGCATTGACAGAGAAATACAGTATATCTGTTTAGATATTTATATATAGTGCTATTTTTTCTTGTTTTCCCTATTTTGTTAGTTGTCCTGGAAATAATATTATTCAAGAGCACCTTGTAAAAATTGTAAAGAAATAAAATGCTGCATCGTAACTGTCTTCAGCTAGCCTTTAGGGCACCCCTGGAAATGAAGCTTTCTAAGTAGCTTTTCATAAATGTCAACCCCACCCACAACCCCTGCAAGTCTTGTTGTCCCTATTCTCCTAAATTGGTTTTTGTTTTGAGATTTGGATGGTATGTTTTTTCATCCTGTTGTTTTTATTACCACATTGTAAACTTCAAAATGTGAGATTTCGGAGAGATGAAAATAGTATAAAAAAACAAAGAAGTATTTCTTACATGGGAGAATATCCCGATATCTGTTCTTTTCCCGGTTTTCTGGTGCTTTGGCAACCTGGCAGTCATCCAGGGGCTTCAGGTGTTCTAAACTCTAACCCAAAGATAAAATCGGGTATATGATTTGTTTAAACAAGCACTTGCTTATTTTAGTTAAAGGAGGGGTTGGAGGGGGTCAGACATAATGAGGATTGTTTGGATTTGCTTAGCACACTATATAAAACCAGTGACTTATTCAATATGTTGTGATTAACAAAATAGACTTTAGTTTAGCTCCCGTGGAAACTTTTGATTGGCCGATGCTCCTTTCTGAGTACAAACTTGGTGATAAAATGTAGCTTTGTCTTTATGTGATGTATAAATTGACCACTAGAAATTCATGAGATTTTTTTCCCCCAGTAACCTTTACTCAGGTGTATGGTCTTTCCAGGTTCAAAGCCAACCTAAACATACAATGAGCGTCATCTCCATTTTGTAGAATCCGGTAGGAAGGAAAACCACAGCAACGAAATTGAGGAATTTGTTCATTTCCTGGAAACCGTTTCTGCCTGGACTGTAATCCAAAGAAAAGTTTGGATATAAGGTAAAGAGAACTCACCAAAAACTCCTTCAGGATCTCCTGATCTTCCATTTGTCTTTGAATCTTCTGGATTAGTTGTCTGGTATTATGTTGCAGGCCACATTTTGACCGTGATGGCTTGATCAGTGCCAGTTCGGTCAACTCCTCTTCACTGACAACTGATGGCCCTTCAAAGAAAATAATTACCAGTTTCCAGTTGAAGAGATTGAACGGTCTCTAGAGCTCTATCTAGACCATCCTAACTTCATTCTCCATTCACAGATTAAACTTCCAAGGGCTGCTGGAATAATAAAGGGCAAGTGAAGGTGTTCTCGCTGAGTGGCTGAAACCCGAAAGCCCTTGTTTCCCGCATTTGTTTGTTTGTTCAATTTCTATGACTGCCCATCTCAGTCAATGACTTTGGGCAGCTTACTGTTCATGAAATATATTACAATTAAAAATAAAAATAAAACATTTTAAAACAATAAAAACGGTAAAACCAATTAAAAAACCCCCACCCAATCAGGGAAAATACCTGTGGCACCCAAAGAGGGGTGTCCATGGACCGAGGCCACCCCGCCCCGCCCCTATTAACACTGATGGGGAAAGGAGCCGAACCAGCATAGTAGGGCAGCGCCTGGCTCCATATCCCACAAGGGGCCCAAAGGGGCACTCGGGCCAATGGTATTCGCGGCTGCAGGGACATCAAGAAGGGCTAGGATGGATGCACTGCTTCCAACTGGTTCTCGCCAGAGATCATGTGGGTGTGAGTGTCTCTCTGAGTGCTTCATCATCGGGCCTGAAACCTGGCTGAAAGGGGTCCAGACAATCCGTTTCAACCGGGACCTTCTGCAACTGCCAGGCAAACACCTTGGGGAGGAGGACAGACCAGGAATAATTCAGACAAGAAGACACTAAAACGTTAGAGTTGCGAATGGAAAAATATTGCAGCCTTTTAACTTGGAATCTTAGCTGATTAATATAGATTAGACAATTGTATACAGTGATTTCTCATGGGGAGCCCGTTTGGTCTCGTGATAAAGGCACCAGACTAGAAACCAAGAGATGGTGAATTCTAGCCTCAAGTCAGGCACGGGAGCCGGCTGGGTACTTTGGGCCACTCCCCCCTCCCTCTCTCTTTTTCTCTCTCTCTCCCCCTCCCCCCTCGCTCTCTCAGCCCAAACTTCCTTACAGGGTTGTTGTTGTTGTGGGAAAAAGGAGGATTAGGTAAGTTCGCTACCTTGAGTTATTTGTAAAATCATAAAGGCGGGATATGAATAAACAATTTCAGATCTGTAGATGGCAACTTGGCCAAACCGCTTCCTTGTTCTCGCCAAACAAAGTACATTGTCCCAGGGAGAAGCTTGCTTCAAAGGAGGCTTTATCTTGATCCACTTGTTACAATCCAAAAAGTACACTTCCTACCCGAGTGACGCCACCCATAAGAGGGCTTATCCTTCAATGGCATTAAAAGATCACCGCAAGGCAGACACTAAGGAGGGTACCTTGGGGGAGCATGGTCAGCCGTTGGACTTCATCTTCATCGTTGCTGTAGCCTTGTGTTCCCAGAGTTTCCTGCCTTCTTTGGGCCTTAGCGTCAACTCTCTGAGGGCTTTAGAACAGCGTTATTCATTTAAGAACTGCAGGTAGACACTTACGCGCTTATATTCAAATCCCCGGAATGA
>JANHFL010004030.1:66128-84410 GCA_032468155.1 Oxyrhabdium leporinum | reverse complement strand
ATAATATTAGATTATGTAAGTTTGATAATTGTTGCAAACTCTATTTGTATTGAATTTTCTTTTTGTATTGGAATTAATAATACCCAGACAACACACTGTTCACACAATGATATGTATGTTTCAGAATAAAAAACAAAAAACTTTACATTAAAAAAAAATGGATTAATTTGAGGCATAAAAGACTATTAACTTTAGAGGGGCACAACCTTCAACTAGGTTGGCATGCATTCCTATGGTATGGGAAGAATAAGATACATAGTTATTTTCAAAGACCTTATGTTAGAAATGCACTGTTATCAGTATGGCTTAAAATTAAAGAACAACACTACTTGAAAATACCAGTCTGGCTTTCCACAGTGGAAGCATTAATTTATCCTAATGTTATTAATATGGAAAAATGTAAGATATAAATATATTTTGAATGATAAAGGGGAATTAAAAACTAAGCAGGAACTTAGTAGTTAAGAGATAGACATTGCACGGTGGCCACAAATGAAGATACAATCTCGATACAACAAAGATGCTAAAATGTATGGTTTTAATAAAGAATTAACAGAACTGAACCAGATACTAACTGGAATGGATGAAAAATTGATAAAGAAAATATATTGTTATTTATTGGGTATTAAACTTAAAAGTGAGCAGGTAAAAGAGACAATGATTGTTTGGACTAAAATTTTTGGATGTGCAATAGAATTAGACAAATAGCAGAAACTGTGGGATAGAAATGTTAAATTGACTTTGTCAACTGCATATAAAGAAAATTTGAATAAAATGTTTTAGAGATGGTATTTTGCGCCAACAAGATTGGCAAAAATGTTGGAAATGTAATCAAAACCTGGTTCACATTACCATATGTGGGGGACAAGCTAAACAATATCGGATGAAAATACATACCTGGTTGGAAAAAATGATAAAACAGCATATAGACATGAAACCAGAAATATTCTTATCGGTCATTCTACCAGAAAAATATGATAAAGAGACTATATACTTGATTTTAAATGTATTAACTGCAGCTAGAATTGTATATGCTCAACAATGGAAGTGTGATGAGATCCTGACAGATGAGAAAGTAATTAAGGAAATATTAGAATGTGCAGAAATGGATAGATTAATGTTTACTATTAGGGACAAAAAAGAAACTAAATATTTTTTGATATGGGACTCATTTTATCAATGGCTAGACAATAAAAACAGAAGTTAGAAAGAAAGGGACATAAAAAGGATAAATGTTAAAATGGAAATGTGTTAAAATGGACAAACTAAATATTATTGTTATTACAGTATTAATGTTATTGTGATGAATGTTATTGTAAACACCCTGATTATGATCACCGAAAAACAATTGTACCTAGACATCACACTGTTTGATTGAAATGGAATTTTTATATATTATACTAATAAAGCAAATAAAAGTTTTTTAAAAAGGAAAACTTATTGAGGACTAATTGACTGAGAAGGGGCATTGTATATCAAACCTTTTAGCTGATGAGTATGTGTTGAGCATTTCTAGAGAAATTATTAATCGGTTTTGAGCATTTCTAGAAAAACAATTAATGGTGTGCCTAGGATTAACAGCAGGTGTGTGGTATAAATGATACAGATAAGAACTTAAAAATACCTCTTGAATTTGGGAAGAACCAATTTTTAGTTTACTTTACTTTATTGTCATTGCATATCGTACAACGAAATTAAATGCCATCTTCAGTGTACATTATGACTATAAAAATGAAACACAAACACACATCCTTCATATTCTATATAATTACACATTTTCTAGTACACATGGAGAAAGATACTCCAAGTGTGACCGCTAGTTGGAAATAGCATTTTTTTTAAAAAAACCTACATTGTTACATGTGTCTAGAAAACTCAATATTGGTTTGCTCATTTTGCCTGCATCTCAGCTAAATTTGGGACTGCCTGACCTGGACAAGTCTGCAGTTGTTTGCAGTCTTCTCCACTTCTAGAAAATTTCCCAGTTTCCCAATGATTAATGTCCATTTGTTTGGCAATCCTTTTGAATCCCTTCTCAGTTTCATGGCCATGTATAAACTTCTTTCTGAAGGCCTCAGAAAGCTAGGTATGGTAATACCACACACATCAACAATAAAGAGTACATCCAACTAAATATTTGAGGTTTCAATAAGTTATCCAGTTCCTATCTAATAATGTTTTAATCATATTCTGGTGCATTGGATTCTAATTGTTAAGTATTTGAGATAGTAATCAATGTATTTACTTTTCCTGCATGAGAAACTGGCATTTATATTTATTTTAGTTGCACAATGTAAATAGTGCATATATTTGTTACATTTTACCCCCTTTTTCAGTATTGCTGAAATGAAGATTAAACATTTGTTTGTCAAAATATGTGGAACAAGTCAAACATTTTAATGAGGTGCACTTAGTATTTCACATGATTGCATAAATAAATAGTTACCCAAAAGTCTGTATATTCATATTAGATTTCAAAAGAGAAAACTTTCTAAAATTGAGGAGCTTGGTTAAAAAAAATAGAAGAAAAGGGGTGATACATTGAAGCAGTATTTATTTGCTATGTAATTTTACCTTAATCCACTAGATGTCAGTGGGAGTCAAAGAATATAGCATAAGTGAGGCAAACTGGGAAAAGATGGCATTTAAAACTATACTTTTTTATTCAGACTTATTTAGGAACTTTTGGAAATAATGTTCAATATTTAATGAGGTTTCATTGAAGAGAAAATTAAGTGAGAGACATGGATTCTTTTAAACAACTTTCTGTCTATAATGCAGCATACTGGTTTTGCAGAGATGCTGTTAATTTTCGGAACTAAATTTTGTAGTTCTAAGAAAAACAAATACAGTAAAATGAGGTACATTTGAAATAATAAGAAACATCAGAAAATAAGACATTGGGTTTTTGTACTAATGTGAAACATCAAGGTTCTGTTTAACATATTGTAAGAAAATATCATAGCCATTATTCTTTTATTTGAATAAAATATTATAGCATAGCAAGGAAGTAAAACAGAAAATTTTGCAAAAAAATCTGTTTTCTGGCTTACTGAGTTCTTGTCAGCAGTACCAGAATTGTCAAAAGTTTCAAAATTTCAGTCTTTTGCATTGTCAGGTAAACTAGTATTAACCTAATATATCATCAGTTTACAGATTCTTGGAAAAATAATATTTCTTAATATTTCTTTTTTGTTAATATAGTTTTGGAAAGTCGTTGGTTTGGAAAATCAACAAGTGACATAATTTTCTTAATTATTTTTCACTTACCTTCTGAAAAACTAACAAAAATTAAATTGTGACTAAGTAATTTAAACAATTCATACAACACAGCATTGTGTAGACTAGAGGAACTTAGAAATAACCATGGTATGAAATAACTGTTAAGGAGGGATTGGAGAAATAATTATACAGTGCAGAGATTGAGTTGAAGGGTGAGAAATGACCACAGAATAACCTCACCTTGATTGTATTCGTGTAATATAGGACAGGGAGAAGCTTGGATAACTTTCAGGATTATATTGTTTTACCTTATTCTAACAAAGCAATATTCCTGGAATCATTGTGTTGTCTGTCTCTCTAGTGAGCCTACTTTGAAGGGCTGATGCATTTAATAGTAGAATAATAGTAATAAAATAATGGAAGTGAAAGGTGAAGGAAAATAGCAATAATATACTGATAATTGTCTCTTGCTAAACAGTATTTTCTGCCCATGTAGAATTCTGGTTTAATTCCTTAGATACTAAAATTGAATACCCAAATACCTCCTTTTATTTATTAAAAATAGTTGAGATTGGGTTCACCAAGCAAAGGTTTTTTACTTGGCTGGGCAAGGAAACTTTTGATTAGGGAAAGAAATGATGTAATTTTCCTCAGTGCGGTACTCTGAGTTGCTTCAAAGCTTTAATGATCTATTATTGGAACTGCTGGAGAAGGCAAAACAGCTGCTTTACACTCTCTTCGAAGAAATCGGGAAGCAGGATCTCTGCAAGCTTCAAAACGGTGCTCTATATTAGCAATAATTGAAACAAGTCATCTCTTGGAAGAGCTGCAAAACCATTGTTTCCATATCTAATTACATATATGATGGTTTAATCACTATTACTATCACTTCAAGAACAGTGATAGTAATAATTAAATTTTTATTCTTGTGCATTATTTTACAGGCATGAATGATGTCAAATATTCTATTCTGTATTGATGCTGCTTTAGTTGTACTTATTATGAATTCACTTTTTCTGATACATATACGATTATTAAAAAAATATTCTATCTATTCCAAAATATTTAAAAAAACCCTCTTAAAACAAGATTATGTATGCTGGTTCAGCCAACAATTTTTGAGTAGGTGTACAAAAGTCATTGCTTCCTGGCATACATTATTTTATACCATTGTAATGTAGACAACAATAAGTAGTAATACGTATAGCAGCAGTTATAAAATTATTTTTTATCATAATGGTTATAAACATAACTGTTCCCCAAATTTTACAGCCATGACTAAAACATGATGATAGTTAGAGTATATTTGACACAAGGCTGTAAACAGGAAACATGAACCACTTCTGCTTATATTTATATTTTTAATTTTCCAGGCTTGAGAGGTGTGTTGTGTGTGTATGTCTGTGTGTGTCTGTGTGTGAAAAAAAAAAGATAAAATGCTTTCTGTCAAATGGAAAGGGTAATTCCATCAAATAATTTTCAGTAAGTGATTCTGACAGTTTTATGTAATATCTGACTTAGTAGTAATTTTGAAATGGGCAAACTCAAAATCATAACAGAAAATCACTGTAGATTGAAGGTGATTTTAGAATGAACTTTTATTATTCAAAAAGCCCTTATAAAAATATTCAAAACTATCACTATGAAAAATTTTCATAATAATATTTTGTTTCCTCTTTGAAGAGATGCTGTTTTAGCTACAGTATAATAAGGGAAATAGTATTTAAAACAAAAAAAAGATGACTAATAAAAACATAGAAGGCTCAAACATCATATTGATTTGATTTCCTAATTTAACAGAACTTTTGAGAGTATGATCATTCAACATGACCGTCTAAAGCTCTAGCTTAGTAGCCCTTAGTAGATAAATCAAGACAGAGTAGTGCAAGCTGCTGGTTCCTAAAGGAATGCATTAATTCAAAGCAAAAAATGTAAGCATAATTCTTAAACTGTGTATGTAATGGGAAGAAAATTATGTTGGGAGTCTTCTGTTCAGAAAGCCTTCTGTTGTTCAGAAGGCCAGTTCCTTTTCTCTTAATTCATTCTTAGAAATATGAAGATAGTTTTGTTTGGCATTCACATATTTAAACCTAATGGGGATTTTTGAAGGCACACTCTGAATGTATTGAAGAAAGTATCTGTGGTTTTATATCACTTGTGTTTTACTAGCATTCAGCTATGTACTGGATATCATTGGCATATACACTTCATATATCATTTATGATTTGAAAACCACATGAAAAAAATTCCCATTTTCGATATTGTGAGAGTAATGTTCCTAATGGAGTGAAGTTGTCAGTATAGTTTTTAAGGAGGATGACTTTATAATAAAATAAATCTGTCACTTCTAGCTTTACTTAGCTGACAATAATAGAGAAGAATATGAAGTTGTCTTTATATAGAATTATATGTAATTATATGTATTTGTTGCACAGCAGTGAGAAAGTAAGCAAGGCAATTTTTGCCACATAATTTGAAAAGGGGTGCCCTTTTTTAAAAATCTACTCAGATAAGGTGGTTGTTCATTCTTAAAAGATGTTATTGTATTTTATTATGTCCATGACTTCTGTTATTGAAGAAAGTATGCATAAAAGAGTTAACTAGTATTTCTATTTTTTATACTTTGTCAAAGCAGCTTGGTCTACTTAGTGTCATTAGATTGACTTTGATGCTGTCATCTGAAAGTAGTAAAGAAGAAAAATTAAATTAAATTCTAATCAAGATAATCCATAAACACTGCTGAGTTAATAGTGTTTTAAAATCTCATCAAATGATAATAAAGTATATACACTTATATAAGAAATTTCCTGTGTAAAAAGATATGCAGTTTGTTGGACATTTTAAAATCCCTGTTGTATTAAATCCCTGTTGTATGAATGAGAGAGAGAAAGAGAGGGAGACATTTTATAAATATAAAATTTACAATTTAATATGTGAATGTGGAAAAATGAATTCATGTATTAAGAGTGTTTATTTTGCTTTTACCCTAGTCTCGGAAAGGGAGTGACCCAGACAAAGAGAAGAAAGGATTGGAGAACAGAGCAGATAGTATTGGAAGTGGTCGTGCAATCCCAATTAAACAGGTACAACCTGTGTATATGTGTGAATGATTTCCTGTACTTGGAGGTACACCTTAGGTCTTAAACACCATGATGCTTGACTTCTGTGCCAAGATTTGTTTGATGTGCTGTGGTGATGAATGTTGAAGTCACTCACTTGACATCAATTAGAAGAGGTTCCTATGTGAATTAAAATAAGATCATTAGAATAAGAAGAGGGAAAATGTGACAACAGGCCTAATGAAGTGCAGTTTGCTGGCCTGCATATGGAGTGTGCTTCTAGGCTGAGCTGGCTTCAAAGTCTGTCTTTGTAGAAAATGCTTTGATTGGACCGTTTGCTGCCAGTCTACAAGGATAGATCAGATCAATGTACAAGAGCCCCTTGTGATCACAGAAATAGCCCGATGTGGCCCTCATTTGCTGTTGCAGAAGGACATCTGAACATTGTTCCAGATTGATTTGCGGCAATGAGGCAGTTAGATTTGAGTCAGCTATGTACTTTTATTTGTAGTTTGCTAATAAAGGAATTGTAACTTTGTTTCAATGTTTTTATATAAGCAAACATTTACAGCCACAATATCTGATCTTAATTAAACATCCCTATTATAATGTAGGATTTCAAACTAAGGAATTCCTTTTGTTTGTTTGACTACTAGTACAACTGCATTAGTGCCATATTCCTAAGATACTGAATGTGAAAAGAATTGTATATGAAAACCCTGCTTGGATCTTACGAAATCATGTTTAACTGTTCTAATACTTAAAACAGTTTTCAATTTTTGCATCTCATAATCGGATCAGTAATAGTGAAATATTTAAGTCATATCCCTTTGATTTCTGTTTCCTAGTTTTAAAGCTTCCTATGATAAAGAAATTGAGCCAATCATTCCTACACAATTTCCATAGGAGAGAAGTACAGAACTTCTCGTTGTAGTTATATGCTAAATATTATCAGAGATTTTATAAAAGATATCTTATTTTTTGCATACATACTAAAGGAAATATTGGAATGAAAATCTCAATAAAATTTGCTTATTATAATGAACAAATTTATGAAACATCTGGTTCCACGGCCATTAATCTTGATTAATGTATATGCCCTACATAAACTTAAATGCTAGCTGTTGGGGAGCAATAGTGGAGGGGAGATATAGTTTTAAGTCCATGTTTTTTCCAGGGTATACTAGCTGACTATTGTGTAATACCGAATGCTGGATTAGAGAGGCTTCTGGCTTGAACCGACATGGTTCTTCCTATGGCTTTTCCTATGTTCTTAGGCTATGTTGTACAGTTTGTTAGGAAATTCATTCTGTGATTATAGGAATGCCTAAGCAGTCTGAGGCTCATCACTGAAATTAGTTTTATTTTCAAAATCCACCAAGTATTTAGACTTTAAGCATCTGCATGGAGACAATAGTTAGGCAGTTCCCTATGGCCTATCAAGGAAATAATGAATGGATAAATTAAGGTATAAATCAGGAAATTTACAATAATTTTCCTATATCTGAAAAAAATGGCTCATTCTGAGAACAACAATAATACTAATATTTTCCTCTTTTTTTCTACTAACAAATTACTGTTCTCTTTAATCAATTCAGTTTACTCCCCATTCTTCAGTCTTTACAAGTAATATTTAAATTAATATAATACTGATTTTCACCTCAACTCAAAAGTACTAGCTGGCAGTTCCAGGGTCTGGGTTGTGTTCCCAATTGTAAGCAATGTAAATGTTTTCATCATTAAATATTCTTCCCTTTTTTAAAAATTGTATGCTATGTGGTTTGGCATTATTTTTTATTTAAGCCAAGGCACTTCTTGCTTCAGAGACAGACATGTCTCTGATTAGATGCTGTCTACCACTAGAGAGTTCTTGTTAAGTATAGTTATTAATTTGACTGTATGTTATAAAAAAATAAGAAAAGATATTCTGGTGTTTTTCTTCATTTCTAGGTTGGAGGAAGATGATAAGCAATGTTAATCGGAATAGTACAGAAATTTAAGGCCAAATTTATTATGAAAACTAAAGAATTTAGAAATGTTAATCTGCATTCCTTATAAACATATGTAATTATTATTGTTTTATGGAAGAATAAATGTCTAGAAAAGATTCCTAAAATTTCCTGCTGTAGAACACGAGCACATGAGCACATGCTTTGTTTAGAATAATGAGTCTTTGATTTCCTATTTCCAACCTAGTCTGGTATACAAAAGAAATACAGATATACAAAAAAATAATTTAACATTGTCAACTATAAAACTGCTTTCATTTTGGAGATAGGTTATGCAATTTCATAAACAAAATTGCTTTTACTATAAAATTATATAGGTTTATATTTTTATAATGCTAGTGTAAAATTATATACTGTAAAATTATAACCTTGATAGTAGATTAGCGGGTTTTTTCCTTCAGCATTAGAATTTTTCAAAAACCAAGGCACCAGATATGTATGTATGTATGTATGTATGTATGTATGTATGTATGTATGTATGTATGTATGTATGTATGTACGTACTGCAGAATATACTCATTAATGATAGTGTGACAAGTTTAGAGTAAGTACTAGAAACAAGTATATACTAGTATCCCATCCAAATATCTGATCAAAACAATAATTTGTTTTTCAAAATGATTAAGTATGAAGTTGCAGCAGGATTTACTTCAATATTGTGGTATATGTTTCTTTTTAACAAGAGGAAAAATATAACTTGTTTAAACATACCAGTCATATTTCACAAGCACGCTATGGCTAATGCTCATATCAGTTTGTTAGATTTAGACAAACAACAAAGTTAAAATAAAGCAGAAAGGAAAAAACAGATGTGTGTGAAAGAAGTGAGACATAACTAAAGTTTGGGAATCACCGATGGGTATATCTTCAGTAAAGCAGTTAGTTAACAATGGAAGCTTACTCCATAAATATTAGATTTTCACCAAAAAGGTGATTTGCCAGTTGACCCAGGATAAGGTTGAGTTATTGATTTCCCCTCTATATTTTACTGGTATAACTGGAACATACTAATAACACTGAATTGAATAGTATATATAAAAGTGCAGAAAAGTTCCTGTTGACTCTCGAGCTGCTCTGTTTCCAATGACAAAGTCAAAATTTTGAAATTCTTGTGAATTTCACATGGATTTTCCTACATCTGACAGAAAAGAGCTGAGGTTTTTGAGCAGATAAATAATAAATAGTATTTAGCATGCAGACTCAATAAGAATGTTTTTAAATATTTTTATTGCTAAATAATTAAATATCTCATTAAGTTATTTGTTTTATATCCCCACCTTTATTATTTTGATAAATAACTCAAGGCGATGAAAATATCCAACACACCTTCCTCCTCCTTTTTCTACACAACAGTTACTGTGTGAGATGGGTTGGACTGAAAGTGTGTGACTAGCCCAAGGTCAACCATCTGGCTTTCATGGCTAAGGCAGAACTAGAACTCTTGATGTCATAGTTTCTAGCCTGTGCTTTAACCACTAGACCAAACTGACACTTTAGTTTTTTAAAATATCTTAAAAATCAGTGTTGTTTTAAAAAATAATTCTTTCTAATTTGTGTCAAACTTTCTAAAAAGGAGTGGAATGTTTAACTTAATCTAAGTACATATATGCCCAGTCTTCTTGGAGTTGGATGGCCTTAACAAGTACAATAAATAAATAACATATATCAAATACAAGGCTTGTTTTTCAAGAAAGAATCCTTTCAAATATAGGCATATTTTGGCAACTTATCTATATAAAGTTGAAAATCATATGGGAAATAACTGATTTCTATGGTTCATGAATTAGGTTCACGTAGAACACGTAATTAAATTAACCAGTTTCTGGGTTCATAAACCAACCAAATATGCTGGATTCCACGTAGCATGCTAAAATATGAAGAAAATAGCCAACAATCCCAACTAAGTTTGGAATCTTGAGTGAATGTAGTTTCTGGGTCTCTAAATTATGGTGTTACACAAACTTATTCATGTGCAGATAGAGTTTGTTTAATGATCAGTTACTCAGTAGTCATTCTAAGTTATGACAACCCCTCCCCCCAAAAGCTACTTACGACCACTTTTCAAAGTTGCAGCAGCACCCTCACTATTGTTTACCCTTATGACCAACTGCAGGGATGCTACAGTTGTTAGGCAGATGTTGTGCAAGTACCAGTGGGGGCTTCCTGTATTTGAGTCTTCCAGCTGATAAATGAGGAAGGTCAGCATGCACTGGTAAGAGTGAGTTGTTCATAATTTTTCTATATTCCCTCACTAGTGCATCTTGCCTGCAGTGCTATATGGTTCAGAACAGGAAGCCAGCAAGACAGTGTGGTTTTAATATATCCACTTATAATCCTCATAGTGTCATTGAGTCTGGTGTCTAACTTACTAGTATGGCAGCTGTTGAGCCATACAGGGGCACAGTATTCTACTGTGGAATAGACCAACCCTAGTTCTGATGACCTGAGGATGGCAGTTGAAGCTCTTCATTTCATTCCACATAATTTCTGGACTATGTTGTTCCTAGTATTGGGTTTTGCTGCCATATTCTGTAAGTGTATCTTGTAAGAGAGAGTCCGGTCCAATGTTATTCCAAGGTACTTTGGATGGGGATCATAGGGGAATAAGCTGTTGTTTAAGTAGACTTTCAGTAGACCTTAAATGCACGTTCATTTAACAACTGCATCATAATTACCACTTGCAACTTTAATGAGTAGACTACATTACGGTCATAGACTGTGGACTATGTGTAATGGCAATAAGTCATGTTTGCTACTGCTTATTTCCTTTTGCACCTAAAATTCAAAAGAATCATATCAGGATCTTACATATGGGTGAAACTTGATTTAAATCAAACTTTTAACTTGCTTCTTTGCTTTATTATATTTTGTGAATGTATACAGTTTATGATTCATTTCCCTATAATCTTACAGAAGCTGTTATTTTACAACAGACTCTAAAAAGACAAGATTTATAGAAAGGAATTTTATTTGTATGGTTTGTTTCTGTTTTATGCTTTATGTCAAATCCCTGCCAGTAGGATGTATTAAAATAAAAAGTTCATGACCAGAAATATAAAAGCAAGAGGCACAGCTCAGCAGTGAGTGGGCTTGTCATGTATTAATTTTTCATTGCTGTGGAGAATTGTACGTACATAATCGCTTGATTGCAGTGGGAGTTAGCAATCTCCTATGGTGTCATTTGCATAAATCTTGTTAAGTCAATGGCAGTTAATGAAGTACAAATGAGCCTGGAGAAGGTGACATGCAAATCGTGGGTGGCAGATGGGAGGTCTGTTTTTGGGATGGCAGCTGTGTGCTAGTTCCCCTTTATTTCTTTCTAAATTGGAGCATAAATAAATACTAAAAATTGGCCTTTAATGCTTGGCTTTATAAATTAATGTATATTTACACTATGTCTTCAGCTTCCATGCACTGAAAATTATGCAATACAGTAAAAAACATATATGATAGAATTCATAGAGTACTTACTAATTTTGCAACAAATCCTGAATTGTTATCAGACAACAAATCTAATGAGTGCATCAGCTTCTTATTGTTTGTTTGTAAACTTGTATTCAAAATAAAATAAGAATATCTTTCTAAATTTATCAGCAGAAATTTTCAAGATGATGAGAATACCCAGAAATCCAAGGACTAGAGATGTCTAAATATAGTAAACAGGATTAACAAGGAAAAAAAGAATCTAAAAATGATTTTAGTCAATTCACAGATTTCACTGTTATGTTATCATCCAAAGATTACACATTTCTTTTGTCCTTCAGGATTTCAAGCCATTGGATCCCACCTACTTTCCAACTTGTCAATGGATCTGCCTTCTGCCTTCTGTTTTTGTTTTTAATTTGAAAATTGCTGTGATGTGTACATATGTGTGTGTGTGTGTGTGTGTGTGTGTGTGTGTGTGTGTATACTATATATGAAATGCTAATTATTTATCTATATACTCTGGGTGGCTTACAAAAGGTAAAGCTGATTAAAACTAGCCATGCTTGGGGGAAAACACAACAGTTAAGATTAAGAACTGAATATAAGAAATGCTGCTTTACTGTAAAAAGTGAAAATAACAGTTATTTTATGTAAATTAGAACTAGATGAAAAAGTGCTTGAGTTACATAACAAAGATATTAAAAAAAGAAATTGAATGAAGAAAAGAAAGTAGCCAAAAACATAGTGGAGGAAAAACTAGAGTGGGATATAATAAATGTTATCAATTTAATGGGGTTGCCAGAAAAGTTATCTGGAAGTTAGATTATTTTTTCTTGGAAACATTTTAGTGAAGCAAATTTGTTCTTTACATCCTCTTTACAATATTCATTGTAACCTTAGTTTGTAATCTTTTAAACAAATAGCAGAAATTTGGTAAAGGCAAAATAATAGCTATCCAAGCTTAAGTTTGACAGTTTCAAAGATGGATGGATTTATTTATTTATTGTAAATGTTTTTATGACTTCCTGATGTGTTTTAATACCTGTAGCATTAAATTGAGGTTCTTCAAAAATTTAGAAATATACCCCAAATAAAATAGAAAAAAATGTTTACTGTGTAAATTTATTTTGTTGTTGTAGGAAAATTTTTCCCTTCATCTTTCATTTTGATGAGGCTAGTTAATTCACTTACTATTATATATTCATGAACATCCTAGAAAAGTCAAGAATATTCTATCATTTTCTGCAATATACCATGGCATCTTTATATTCAAATATTCTGTCAATAAAAGTTGCATTTAGAAAACTATATAGTATGAAAAGTTTTTAAATGCAGATAATTAGTTTCTAGGGGGCATCATGGCTCGGTGGTTAATAACACTGAGCTTGTCAGCTGGAAAGCTGACAGCCCGGGTTCGAAACCCATGTGCCATGTGATGGGATGAGCTCCTGTTACTTACCCAAGCTCCTGAGCAGTTTGAACCTAGCAGTTTGAAAGCATGCAAATGCAAGTAGATAAATAAGTATCACTTTGGTGGGAAGGTAGCAGCGCTCCATGCACCTCAGTGTATAGTCATACTGGCCACATCACCATGGAAAATGTCTTCAGACAATGCTGATTCCCTCACACAAGAAATGGAATGTGCACTGACTGCTAGAGTTGGACTCAACTGGACAGGGAAACTTACATTTTGTTGGAAGAAAAATCTGGTCCACTTCCAAGCTTGGAGAAATAAAATGGAGGCTGATTGGAAAGAAAGTCTTGTCAACCCTGAAGCTGACCTGGCTGTGGTTGTTTTCTTTTCTGTAATTTTTTCTACAGGGATTTTTCTTCACACGGCTTCAGGCTTGACACAGCCTGGAGCTGAGAGGCAGGAAGGGGGTGTAGAGATACCTGGGGTTTTGTAGCCAAAACAAAATAGTTCTCTTATGAGCCAAGGACATTCCAACAGCTGGCTGGCCAGAGGAGGAGGAGAAAAGAAACCAGGCAGCCAGCCAGCACCCAGATTGGACAGTGTGACATTGTTTGAGAGAACAGGAAACTTTCACTTTTTAATGAGGCGAAAAATGCAAGAACTCTCAGAGCTGTTTTTTCACCAGTCTGTGCCAAGATGATATCTCCAAATGAAACTGTTCTTTGAGAAATTCTGTTTGCGATGGATGTATTACTTGGAACCCTGAAAGCAAACCAACTCTCCAAAATTCTCTGCTCCAAGCAGAGCCTTCTCTGGGGTCCTGAGCCTCAGCTGCTCACCCGGTCTACCCAGGGAGCAGGAAGACACAGGGAAGTTGGCAGAATGGAGAAAAAAGAGGATAAAGTGGATGGCTATTGTGGTGGTCTCCTGGAAAGCCTGCAGATTACCTTGGAGACCCAGCAGGTGACGGAAGCAGTGGCGGAGACCGTCCGGCTGGTGGGCACCTGGGTGAGAAGCTGCATCGAATGGGTGGCCACTGGGGACCTGTGCCAGGTGGAGGAGGACTTCAGGTGCTGAGGTTTGTTCCAAGGGCCAGTGAGGGACCTCCTGGTGACAACAACAAGGGAACCAGTGACCACCGCCATCCAGAGGAGAGCAGGGGCCCTGCTGGATGAGTCAGGGACCTGGGGATTTCAGATGGTGTTATGCAGCCAGATCCTGGAAGAACTGCTGGATGGGTTTGATCAGATGAGCCTCAAGAACCCAGGGCTGGGATGGAGCCTGCTGAGATGCCACAGAGGAGGCAGCCCACCTGGCCACCCGCAACACCAGCCGGGGTGGCAGGCACCGCCCAGTTGAGTTTACTACCCCAGTCATGGCTGGGTCCAGGCACAGTGGGCCTCACACCCCTGCACCAACTCCTTCACCCCTGCATCCTGCAGCCCCGCTGCTGATTAAGGGCCAACCCTAGAGATGTCCGCTCGGTCGACAACCCAGACCTTGGCAAACTGAAGAGCTCCTGGGAGGGGCCTCAGCACAGCCAATTCAGTGTGTCTGCTGTGTCTGCCAAGGGCACCAGGCAGTTGACTGCCTGGCTCCAGTTTCCCAATCAAGGGTAAGAACCCCTGAGCCAGCCAAGGTGAAGAAGCCACCACAGAAGGCGATGGAATGGGGAATATTCGCCCACCAGGCCGTCAAGGTCTCCCCTCCCCCAATGGGGGAAGAGGGAACTCTGGCCCAGGGGCCCCAAATGCCAATGGCCAATGACAGAGACTATGAAGGTGAGGACAATACGATGGTAAGTGAAGCTGTCTGCCCATTCACCATCCGGTTGAGACTAGTAATACCAAAGACAGGGGCACAGGGGGAAGTGAACATGATCATGGACACCGGCTTCACCTGCTGACTAATCAGACTACCCATGGTTCTAAAGCTGGGGATCAGGATGAAGACAGTGACCTGACCCCTATAATTTGAGCAGGTTGGTGGATCATTGATGGGGTGGGGAATAGAGCTCTGCCACGTTCCTCACCGAACTTGTAAAGTTAGAAATGGGCCAGCACCAGGAACTTCTATGCTCTGTGGTGAAGCCAAAAATGACAGAAGCAGTGATTCTAGGCCTGGCTTGGCTGGACAAATGAGGCCCCACCATCTCATGGGAAGGTGGCTATGGGAAACTAAAGTCGAGGATAGGCCCTCTCCCCCCTCCAAATGTTGCCAGAGGAGGGGCTGTGCAATGATGAAACAGCACTAAGCGAAGCGAGAAAGTTGCCACTGCCTCATAACTGCTCCCAGGTATCCCCCAATCTGTAAAGAATACCTGGACCTGGCTGAGGTGTTCAGCAAGGAGGAATGCAATGTGCTACCCCCTCATCCCCCCATAGATTATGCTATAGAGTTCATAGCGGGGGCTAAACTACCCAAGCCAAAGAGGAACTCAATGACTCCAAAAGAGATGAGAGAGCTAATAGAGTACATTGACTAACCTTGCCTGCAGATTTATCCAATTGGCCAAGTCTAGAGTGGCCGCCCTGGTCCTCTTTAAAGAGAAAAAGGACTGGTTGATGGGTATCTGTGTGGATTTTAGAGGAATTAAAGCAGTATGCATGGAGAACACCTACCCACTTCCCCTCATGAAAGACTTGTTGGCCCACCTGGCTAAGGGAAAGGTGTTCACCAAATTGGACCTATGAGAGGCGCACTACCGGGTGCGAATCAAAAAAGGGGACTAGTGGAAAACTGCCTTCAACTGCCCCTTAGGGAGTTTCCAATTCAAAGTGATGCCCTTTGATTTAAAGGAGCCCCTTCAGCCTTCATGCAACTAATAAATGAGGTGCCACATGAGCACCTGTATAAGGGAGTCCTTGTGTACTTAGATGACATTCTTATCTTCATTGAGACCCTAGAAGTGAAAGTAGTACATCACGTGTAGAAAAAACTCCTTTTGGCCAAGTTGTCAAAATGCAAAATCCACAATACCACTCTAGACTACCTGGGTTACCAAGTGTCAAGTGAGGTTGTAGAAATGGATCCAGCTAAAGTTAAAGTGATTTTAGACTGGCAACCCCCACGTATGTGAAAACAGCTGCAAAGCTTCCTGGGGTTTGCTAATTTCTACAGGCAGTTCATCCCTTCTTTTGCTGAGATCGCCCTGTCCGTCACCATCATTAAAGACTGGGGGGATGACACCTCAACAACCATGGCCAAGCCAACCCCTAAAGTGGACCCTAGTATGTCAGCGGGCATTCGAGGAACTAAAGAGGTGGTTCACCAAAGAGTCAATCCTCAAGCACCCTAATCCAGAACAGCCCTTCATAGTCCAAGCTGATGCCAGCAATGTGGCCATCGCAGCAGTTCTCCTTCAGAGAAACACAGAAGGCAACATGCAGTCCTGCACTTACACCTCCAAAAAACTGACTGAAACTGAACGAAGGTGGGTGGTGTGGGAGAAAGAAGCCTATGCAGTCCGATGGGCCCTGTTAACCTGAAGACATTTTCTTGAGGGTAGCCACGTGCCTTTTGAAGTATGGACTGAGAACAAAAACCTAGAGGCACTTAAAACCCCCCAAAAAGCAGGTTCGTTGGGCGCAGTATTTCAAATGATTCAATTCCAAGCCGAAATACATCCCTGGGGAAAAAAAAAAACCTCCTGGCAGATGCCTTGTCTTGTACACCACAATACAACAGTAAGCGTGAAGAGGTGGTGCACACTATGATTCCCTCCTCTCAACCAGCCTTGCAAGCCACAACCAGGGGACAGGCTAAGCAATGAAAAACTGCAGAAGGGGTGTGTCTGAATGACCCAAAAGCTAAAAGGTGAACTGCCAGCCAACACATGGTACAAAGACAACAAAGGAGTACTGACCCTCAAAGATGGGCTAGCCTGGGAAGGCTCTAAATTGTATGTGCCGAGCAGCCTACGGCTCCAAATCCTCCAGAAAAGTCATGATTCCAAGCAAGTGGGGCACTTTGACTATTTGAAAACCCTGCATCTGGCCAGAAGGAAATTCTGGTGGCCGAAGATGAAGGAGGACATTGAGAACTATGTTAAGAGTTGTGCTACTTGCGCAGCCATGAAGAAGTGTCCCCCGCAGGATCATCTCCGATAGAGGGGTCCAATTCACCGCTAAATTCTGGAGGCAGTTTGTGAGGTCCATTTGGTCCTTGCAGGGACTTTGTGTGGCATTTCATCTGAGCACTAACGGGGCCATGGAACTCCCCCATACTTCATCTCCAAAGCTGGGACCTTTAGGGCTCAGTGCCTCTGAGGAGCAGCCCCTGCAAGTGGAGTGACTTGTGCAGCAGCTGCTGCCTGTGGTGGCATTACTGGCACTGGTGCCACTCCAGGTAGAGCAGGTGCAGCCCCCACTATAGTAGCTCCATCCATGCCTGATCCTGGGGTGACCCAGGAACCCTAGATAGTTGTCCATATGAGAATTTCCCAGGCTTTTCAACTCCCCATTGCTTCTTGTATCAGGAGCAGGGCCTGGTTTAGCACGGCCTATTCCAGGCTTCCCTCCAGAGGGGGGGGTCTTTCCTCTGCCCCATGCCCAGCAACAACCTGGGCATGATAGGCTTCTCATTGAGCTCTCTTGCATTCTGCCTCATCTCAAGCACGATGCGTTCTAGTGGGGGAGCTGGCCGCAACTCCAGTTACCTCCAGCTCACTCCCGTGATTGGATGCTCAGTCCCTATGGTAGACTGCTGTCTCTGGGTTGACCATTAAAGCAGATCTTGCCTAATATCAGGGCTGTGTCTGTCCAAGTCCTAAGAAAGAAAAATCCTTGGCTCCATAGTTTCAAAGAAAATGTACTTTTACTAGGAGAGAACTGAATGCAACAAATTTCAGGCAAGATCTGAAACAAAAGCACACAAAGCAGCAAATTGAAACAAACCATAGAGCCCAACATGCACACATGGTAGCCAGGCAACAGAGGGCAAGTATCATCCTGGGAATGTTTTAAGAAAGTCTTTGATTCAAGTGCATTGTCTCAGACTGCTACATACCAAAGCTAGAAGAAAGACCTTGGAGAGATAAGCAAAGCCCAGACCATAGCTGCAAAGCTGCAAAGCAAATTTGTCCACGGTGGGGGGGGGGGGGGGGGGGGGGGGGGGGGGGGGGGGGGGGGGGGGGGGGGGGGGGGGGGGGGGG
>JANHFL010004030.1:38878-50831 GCA_032468155.1 Oxyrhabdium leporinum | reverse complement strand
AGTAGGGCATTAATTTTTACTCATGCACCCTGGAGTGGGTAATTAGGGCTTATTTGGGGAGGGGGGGAGGGCTGATATTGGGTGCACATGTAAAAATCAAGCTAGGTCATACTTTCAGGGAAATACTGTATGTTTTACCTACTTCTGTCTTCCAAAATAACAAATGCATGATAATAATAGAATAATTCTACAATGAATATTTATTTATTTGATTTAATGTAATTGGATGACACATCATTGCTAGTTGAAAAAAAGTACATTTTCTTTATAGTGGTAGGATTAACGTCAAATTAATGTGAGGTAGGATATACAGTATCTAAAGGACTGTAATATTTTAAAATATAAATAGTGTAATTTTTAAAAAACTGAATTAAATCCACAGTTATATATATTTCAAGATGTACAATTGAAATGAAACTGAGATGAGTTGTGACTAACAGGTACTAGCAGTTTCTGAGATGATATTAATCTTTATATTTTTATTACATAAATGTTATGCTTATTTGCAGCATCTCGGATACAGGGTTTGCTGTTTTAAGGAAACAGTTACTACATTTAATTATCATTGTACTTAAAATGCTTTAATATTAAGAACTGTCTAAGGCTGCAATACACAATAAACACAATAAAGCTAACTTTCATATAGATGTGTATAATATTATACTATATCAAAATGTGAGGAAGAAGTAACAATACCTGGATATAAATTCACTTGTATTTTAAGTTTTCTTCAGAGATCTAAGTGAAGGATCAAATACAGATAGCAAAACAAATAACATTACATTCTATTCCATTTGGAAAACCTGGAAGAAAAATTAAGAATAAAATGAAAGAAAAGAACTGTAACTCTTAATTGGGGCAGAAGTTAAGAATAAAAAGAGAAAACTCTCAGAAATATTGTCAACAATTAAATGAGCTATAGTATGAGTTAAGCAGGAGGCAAACACATTATATTGATTATAGTGTAAGGCCTTACTTTTTCATTAATATGGGTGAAGGACAAATGACTAAAATAGCTTAAACTAGTATAATATTTTAAACAGGTTTTAGACATTGATTAAAATAACATTCATAAGACCCTGTAAATTTTGAAATAAATAGTAATTAATATTTTTAGTTTCATGCATAAACATTTAATAAGTATTCATATGGCTGATTCCTCCTCCATTCTGAAGACTAATTTATTACCTTTGTGTTCTCCACTTAATGTTTTTAAGGTTACCATGTTTTCCCGAAAATAAGACCCACCCCAAAAAGAAGTCCTAGCCTGATTTTTTCTAGGGTGGGCATAATATAAGCCCTATCCTAAAATAATCCCTGGGGATGGGCCAGGTCAGCACAAGAGGTGGAGAGCGGGTGGGGCCCAATGGTGTCTGGCAGCAGCCACAGCCCGCTAGCACCTACGTGCAGTGCAGATAAGTCCGAGCACAGAGGCAGGGAAGACAGGCAATCCGGACATGTGCTGCTACTTGACTCACGAGGGGCTTGTGGGAGGCTTGCGTGGCAGCACTGGCAGTTGAAGGCAGAGGCAAGGGGGGGAGGCAAGTAATCCTAATGTCCTGTGTGGGCGCCTGTGCACTTTTTTTCCCAGCGGGAGACTGGAAGCTTTGACTGCTTGCAAATGGGATGTTTTGAAATGCAACTAATTGCTCCATTTCAAAGCATCCCATTTACAAGCAGGCAAAGCTTCCAATGTGTCATTTCTCTGTCCGGGTGAAAAGTGTTTAGGTACCTATGGGGTGCTTCGGAACGGAGCAAATTGCTCCATTCCCAAGCGCCCCATAGGTGCCCAAACACTTTTCACCCAGAAGGAGATGAAGCTCTGTCTGCTTTGAAACGGAGCTAATTGCTCCATTTCAAAGAGCCCCATTTGCAAGCAGATGAAGCTTCCAGTCTCCATCATTTCTCCATCCAGGCGAAAAGTGCATCTGCCCTGGGAAGCCCTGTAAGATGTTGTGGCCATGGGCAAGCAGACAGTGGGCAGGAGTGGGCGGGGTGCTGCAAAGTAAGACATCCCCTGAAAATAAGACCCAATGGGTCTTTTGGTCCAAAAATACATAAGATCCTGTCTTATTTTCAGGGAAACATGGTAGTTGTTTCATTTAATTACTTGGTTAATTTTTGTGACAGTTCAGAATTTTAGCTCTAAATTTGTCCAAACATTTAGTATTCATTCATTCATGGCACCTAAAGAGAAGCCTAAGTTAAAATGTGGAAGTATTATATTTCACTCTGCTGTTGAATCTTAAATCATATACAATTAACAATCTTAAATATGTTTTGAAAGATAAAACTGTTTAGGATCTAAATAAATACAGTTCTTCTGTCTCTTTTAAAAAGAAATGTTTTGGGGCAAGGCAAAGCACATGCAATTCAGTTCTACACATCAATAGCAGTAAAATCCCATTAGATTCAGCAGGGCTAGAAACTCTATTTGACTTTATAGCATTAGCCTAAGAATTAAGAAGGCCAGGAAGTATGTAATCAAGTTATTTGAGAAAAATTCTCAAAGGATCTATCCTTTCAGAAACCCAAGTTGAGGAGTTTGAAAAGCAAAAGGAAGAAAAAGCATACCTACTACTACGTGTATTATATACTGTAGCTTATTGTTTTAATCTGTGCTATGTTAGTATGTGCATTTAATACAGAATTTGTATTAAAGTTTTGATGTTTTACCATGTATATAATTAAAGATTTCTGAGAAAAAAAATATGTTAAATTCCTTGAATTCTCTACAACCTCACTTGACAAAATCTATGTTTCTTTATTTGCAATAGCTTGTGAGTTTGAAAGCTTGAGTTGTTTCATTATTAATCCATTCCAAAATATGACATTAAGGGTGTGTGTAAGGAGTATAAACTCTCTAAATAGTTTAACAAAATTATTCTAATACTTCATATATTCTAAACACTTATGAAAATTTTGAATATAGTTTTCTTTGATTTTCCAGCTATAGTATATTCCTCTTGTAATCTTCTCATGTAATTAAATATTTTTATGTAACAAATACATTTTGGGAAAATTAACATGAACATAACCATCCCCATAATTTCAATAGGGATTTATTTTTTTTGCAAACTTCTATGAACTGAAAATGTGAAGAATTCACACTTCTTAAGTACTTGAAAATGTATATGGAAAACTTGAAGCAATTTGATTAGGTTTCAGCCCTTCCAGTGGATACAGTGTTCTTTTAAAAATATTTTGGAAGTAACAGATGTTTGGATTTCTGTAACTGTAACCATAATCTTGAAATATTCAAAAATTTACTCTCATTTTATTTGAATCCTGTTTCTACATTTTTACTTGTTTCCTTATAATTTAAAAACAACAGTAGATGATAATGCCAACTGGCTACAGTTGCACTTCCTAAATTTTACATGGAACTTTTATGCAAGCTACATGGACAGTGAAAATTTGGAAGATATTATTTACTATGGAATTTTTTTAAAAATCTCTAGCCATAGAAGTTTTTGAAATCATAAAAAAAATAATCAAATGATCTGTTATTTTATGACCTGTACCATATTTTTAAATGAAATCATGATGAAACATCTAGTTTTTCATTGACTAAAATATTTTTATTAAACATACTTTTTATTTTTCAACAGTAAATATAATGTATCTTTTAAAATTATTGTATCCTTGAAGCACTTTTTTATTTTCACTGAGCAGATTTCATAGTAATACTATTCAGAGCTCTAAGTGAAAATGACTTTGCTCTATGCTTTGTTAAATTGGCTGGTTAATTCTGGTGTTATTTACCCTGTAATTCATTAGTTTTACTCTACCATTGGCAGCTGACAGGCTGTAATTTCACGCCTTGCAATAAAAGATGTCTCATAATCTGCTTCATTTAGCAGCAACAGAATTTAATGAAATTAACTGCAGCCCTAATTATGTTACTGAATACTAAAGGCTACATTCACATTTCTTCCGAAAAGGATAAGGTCCATCCTCATTAGAACACAATTTCTTCCTGAAAGTTGCAATTGTTTCCTATTGCTGTTTTTTTCCATTGACAGCACGAGTATATAATGCTGTGGAGTCTTTGAGAGACATAGGAGACTGTATTCCAAACTGAGTCAGATTCACAATTACAATTTGGTGACAGTTTTCAAAAAGCTCTACTAGGGCTTCAGGATATGCAATCTTGATTTAAGCAGACACTGTATTTCCCATTATATTGATTGTATTTGAGAAGCTTAATTGAAATTATAACTGTGGGTATATTGGTAACATATTATTGATAATTTACAGGTATAAATGAAGTATTTGTCACTAGCTCTTATGTTTTTAAAGAAAAGAATGCCATAGCTTACATTACTTAAAGGGTCAATACATATTGACACATTTTGAAAGAACTCTATTGTTTCAAGTATGCTCCTAAGCCAAATTCAAGATCCTTTTAACAACAAAAGACCTGTTTGATGATGAAATACCTATTTGGGTTAGTTTTAAGGTCCAGCTATCTAGCTGATTCTGTAGTCCTTCATATACATTCCTAATTATTAATACCCATGGAGAAAAATGTCCTCTTGATATTAAAATACTATGTAGGGACACTCCTAATATACTGATTGTGAATTTCAGTCATTGCTAACATACAATTGGTATTCAACATTACGGGCTTCATATGACAGTTGAAAACTCATTTGTCCACTTTTTTGGTTTGAAAAGCTTAGATTTGGTGGTATTGATTCTTTACTACTGCTGCTCCTGCTCCCCTACGAAATTGTCTAACTATAATTTTATACAGGTTATTTTTTCTTTCTTGGATTCCACTTTGGGTTTGTTTTCAGTGGTGGAAAATTGGCAATACATTTTATAAATATTTTTTCTGGCTTTTAAATTGTTAAATATTTAAGGCATGTTCTCCAAAAATATTTTTGGAGAACACAGACTCCACAGTTTTTATGTTGGACTGTTGGCTAGTTAATTTTCTAACCAACTCTTATCTTTATTGGTAACTCACTAAGGATGGGAAGTTAGCTGGAGAGTACATACTTCATCATACAGAATTCCACCATTTAAATAATATGCAGGAAAAGACTTTTTTCTGTAACTAACAAAGTATCAAGGACACTGTCCTGAAAACTGATCAATAAAACCCTCTATGCTTTTAGAAAAAAACAATATTACCACAAAATCATTCAATGATATGATTCCTTTGTAGAAAAAGAAGCAAAACTCCCATGCATAATCAATACTTGATTGGACTAACTTGCTCTAATGTTATATCAACAGTTTCCCCTCTTTCTTAAAAAAAAGGGGAACTGTGAGTGCTCCTCTTGAGGACTGCATTTCCATCTTTTTTCTAGGTATTCCTAAGAAGGATGACAGGTTCAGATCAACTACTTTTTGAACTGTTTTCCTTCAGGATGATCTTGATTGTTTTCATTCTTTCATGGTGTAAAAGAATATATGACTTGCATCTGTAGATTTACTGGATGCATAATTTTACATATCTACCAATGACCTTTTCATTGTTTTCTATGTAACCATCAAAGTAAAACCATGCACTATTAATTTATTTGTTTGTCTGTTTGTTTGTTTGTTGATTAAATTTATAGGCTGCCCATCTTACCTCAAGGTAACTCTGGATGCTAATAGAAATGAAATGAAAACATTGATTAATAGTGCATCAAGCTATATCTATAAGGCAGGAGTCTGCAATTTGCGACTCTGGAGCCACATGTGGCTCTTTCAGCCCTCTGCTGCGGCTCCCTGTCAGCTGATCCCACCACTGGCTGGCCCTGCCCCTTCCCTCCCCGTCACTCCTCGCCTGGCCTGAGAAGGTAAGGGTGATGGCGGGGGATGTAGGCTCGCTCCATATTCCAGAGAAGGAGGTAACTGGGTGGGAGTGAGTGACGTCGAATTGGCCACGCCCACCCAGTCACACCGGTTGTTAAATTATTGGCTCCTGGTGTTTTATTTTCTGAGGGAGACGGGTCCAAATGGCTCTTTGAGTGTTTAAGATTGCAGACCCCTGCTATAAGGTGGTACACTAATTAGATCACAAGTTGGTTTGTTTAATTATTTAATTTCTGCCCACCACAATTTAAAAAGCCTCAGAAGCTACAATATTATAAAAAAACATGTTCACAATATAAAATAAGAAAAAGGAAAGTTTAAACAGAAAGTAACCAATATTGTAAACATGATAATATTTGATCATTTCAAAGCTCTCCTAACTAAATTCTGTTTTCAATACTTTCCAAAAATTAGTCAAGTGGGAGTTAATTAATTCTCAATGGAAGGTTATTCCAGCATGCAAGTTACAGGTGGCAGTGGCTGCCAATTTCTTCTGGCTCAGGAAGTGATCTGATGATGGCAAAAGTGCTGATAGAAATGTCCTCCATATCGACATCACTATACATTTGCTCTGAGATAAAGAGGTCTAACACATGGCTGCTTATGTTTGTTGGAAGTGGGGCTATCTGAGACAAACCCATGGATATGATGAAAATCATTGTAAGAGGTTATGGAAACTAGGCTGCTTCATATCTCATACTAAATATAGGTAATACTTGACTTATGACCATAATTGATCCTGTAATTTTGGTCGTAAGTTGTGATTGTCAAAAAGTGGGTCACCATGTTGTGGTGGTTGTTAAGCAAATAGGGTAATTATTAAATGAATGCCATGGTTGTTAAGCAAAGCCATTCACTATGGAGCATTTTATGAATAGCAAAAATAAGTGCCAATTTCTGGCAAAAAAAAAACCTCCAAGCTCCTGTCCAACTCTTATCCTATCCTATCCTATCCTATCCTACCCTATCCTATCCTATCCTATCCTATCCTATCGTGAAATCTAGCTGGTTCGGACCGGTTCTCGCGTACCACTGGTGAAAATTTTGATTGGTTCGGTGAACCGGCAAATACCACCTAGCTAGCTGCCTCCCCATTCCTGCCTGCCTTCTCTACTCCCTTTCACATGCCCACAGGCCCGCCATGCTTCCCTGCCTTCCCCAGGGCCTTCCCTGCCTTCCATGTGGCCTTCCTTCCCTACTCCCTCCCTTCCACACAGCCTGCAGCCCCACCATGCTTCTGGCCTTCCCCAGAGCCTCCGCCCACATGCCGCCCACTCACTCTTCGCCTTGGGTTGGGGAATGCACCGTCCCTGGCTCTGGCCTTTCCCATGGCCTCCGCCCTCATGCCGGCAAAAAACGGAGCAAGAATCCTACAGCTGCCACCTCTTTGCCAACATGAGAAGCCTCCAGCCATTGCTCCTAGCACGGTTCCGGCCAGCAAAGGGGTGGCTGCTTCAGGCCCTTCATGCCAGCATAAAACGGCATGAGAATCCTGCAGCAGCCACCGCTTTGCTGGTGTGAGAAGCATCCAGCCATCGCTCCTGGCTCAGTTCTGTCCAGCAAAGAGGCTGCGGCTGCAGGTCCTTCACGCCAGGAAAAAGCGGTGGGCAGAAAAAGCGGAGGACAGCGGGCAGCATAGAAGTACCTTAAAGGGACAGGCTGCAGTGGTGGCTGCCTTCCAAGCAGCTTTGCTGCGAAGGGAGGCAGAGAAGTTCGGACTTGGCAACGTGAAATGTGTGTGTGTTTGATCTGTGTGTATGTTTGAGGCTGAGAAGAAGTTTTCTGCCTCCCTTCATGCAGAGTGACCGGGACTTGGAGAGTCAAGCCCTTTTCCTTTGGCGGTGTTTGGCTGCCTTTGCACAGGGTCGAACGGCAGGTAGCATCGAAGTTAAGTATCTTAAAGGGACAGGATGTGGCATATGTCTCTGCAGCATCGGTCTCGTGACTGAGTGGGCGTGGCCAACTCGATGTCACTCACAGCAAGGTGCTGTCCCACCTTGCCATGAATGATGTTGTATTGGCCATGCCCACTCAATCATATGACTCCCCCGCCGAGCCACGCCCACCAAGCCACCCCCATAGGTGGCGGTAAATTTTACATTCTACCATTTTATCTACTCAGGTGTGTTTTCATGCTCCTGGTAACAAAGGCGCAGTTCTTTTCTGGCAGAGAAGTGCTAATTTTGGCTGCGTTATTTTCCTTCTGCCTATTTATCTGCAGCTGCTACTCAAAAGGTAGTACATTTACCTATCTAAAGGAAGAGGAAGAGAAAGAGAGAAAGGAAAGAGGAGAAGAGGGAGGGAGGGAGAGATGGAGTGGGGGAGAGAGGGAGAGAGGAGACAGCTTATTAATTGGACTTAATTACATATGTGTATATGCATGTATATGCACAAGCCTATCTGTATCTCTATGGATTAACAAGGGACAGGCATGGAAAATGAAATCCTAAAAAGTAAGAATAGTTGTCATATCCCAAAGGTACTTTTTAAAGAAGCAACTGGACTTTCTGGTTTTTTTTTATTTTCTTTGGTTTTTCTCATCCAAGAAGATGAGCTGAAGAAGCTTCTTGGATGGGAAACAAAATGATTTCAAAGAAAAACCAGAAAGTCCAGTTGCCTCTTGAAAAAGCATCTTTGGGACAACCATGACCTGGATGACTGAGTATTTCCATAGACAATAGCTGCCATATGATTCACTTTTTATAAATCCAGAGAGAATGGGAACCAAATACAACTCTCAGGAAACTACCTCAAAAACCCATTCTTGCACATTTTTCCGGCTGAGCTGATTTGTAACAGAGGAGACAATCTCTCAGGTAGTTAGGCATCAATCCAGGTGACTGTGAAACTGTGGCAGACAGTACAAATATTTCCATTCAGACATCACACAATCATTCCTTCCTGTACCAGTTAATACAAATATTTAGGATATGTACCAATATGCTAAATTTTGCACCAACCACAACTTCTGACCACAACTTCCGGATGTTTCTCAAGGGTAGCCAGAAATAAAGAATATGTAAATAACATGGATGTTACCATGATACGAAAAGCTGTCTCTAAAACTGATCAGATTAGGAATGGTAGAGGAATTAGGAATTGCTTTAATAGCTATGAGTGAAAATATGAGTTAATACAAATTCTATGATAGCTGAGGATTAAAGAACATTCACAGCTAGTAAACCTGTGTTTATACAATGAGGGCAAGCACAGCCAATTCCGAAGTACATGGATCCACATTCCCTGAGTCCAGTTTCCTATTATTAAAAAGCGCCACTGGTTTTTGAGCAAATGTGTTTCTGGCAAACTTTTCTTAAAGAGACAAGCTAAAAACAAATATCTGAAAGTGCCGAAGTACATGCTAGAAAAGCATGACAGTGCTCCTTTAAACAGTTTCTTCAACTTATCACATAAATGTTTTACTTTCATTTCAAAATAGAAGAAAATGGATATAACTTTCAAATATTAAGAATGCAAAAATGAAAATCTGTCTCCTTCTAAATTTCTTAAGATAACATTGGAACAGTTTACATTATTATGATCGAGCTAATGGCAGAATTAGCATAAGATAATAATCTTAGGTTTTTTTAACAGTTTATTAAATTATCTCAGTTGACTTCAGAAAACCATAAATTAATCAAACTGGCTACATCTGCACCCAAAATTATAAAAAAAATCTAACTAAAACTAACCTGGATAACCTGTGTCATGTAAGCAAAACCAAATGTTTGCTATTCTCAAAAAGTCATAGTGTCATGTTTAATATTTAAAAGTAGAAGGTAGTGAAATCCTAAGCATACTTGCTTTTGAGAAGAGTTATACTGAATATTCATAAGCTTAAATATTTATTATTGAATACTCTGAGAGATTGAAAATTATGCATGACAAAAACTTTCTAAAATTATTCTATTTTCAAATTAATCCAGTACCACTGTTTTTCTTAGACAGTAAGATCTTGATATGTTTTTTTCCTCTCTGGAGCTTATTTTACCTCCAGAATGAAGTTCATGGTTATATCCATCCAATCAGGAAAGAAAATTATATTTGATATGAAGAAATTCTGTTCAAAAGAAAAACAGATAAGAATTGGTTGCATTTGGCCATGTAATGATATGTCTGAGAGCTCGAAAAAGCAATTATAACTTAAGATAGCAATACAAATTCAAGTTAATATGCTAAGATTTTTTTATAAGAAGTGCAACAAAATAATAATACACAAAAGTTTGGTCTTAGACTTATCTCACAATAAACGAATGGACTTATTCCCATTGTGTTATATCACGTAAATTAGCCTCTGGTAAATTGATCTGTGTTTAGTTAAACTTGGGATTCAGATATATTATAGTCAAGTTTGAATTTAATCTTTACTCTGTTTAAAGCTAAGATTATAAAGTTGATCTCTTAGGAACAAATGAACATAAAGCCTCCTAAATCCTTCCAATTTATGCGATTCCTCCTCTTTTTCTTTTTCTTTTTATTGTAAAATTGCAACAATGCAACCCTAGCAACATATTTCCACTTACTTTCATAGATCATGTTGATTTTATATATAATTATTGCACATTAGTCTTTTGAATATCTTTATGCATATGAAGCCTTTTGCAAATATCAAGGATCACAAGAGGCAGAGAGAGGATCGAAGTGACATCATGTATGCAATGGCATTTGTGTGCAAATGACATGAATAATGCACTTGTGTCATTTTGTGACATTATGATGTCTCAAGACAATGTCATTTTGAATCAGTGTAGATTCTGCTTCATGCCTTTATAAAGGATTCATGGAAGTTATTATCATGGACTTGGATGATGAATTAAGTTGCTAAGAATTCTTAATTATTATGTCTAGGATTAAGGGACTTCTTTTTATGTTTGACTGGGAGGAGAAGGTCAGCTTTATAAATATTAGACTGAATCATAGCAAAGCAAACTCAAATTTCAGAGAACTGCCCTGCTTCTGGGTTCAACTACAGACTTACCCACAATACCTATGGTAGTTCACAATTTTCTCAATGTCAAAGAGATAAGCAAATAATGTAAACCAAAACAGACTCTCTGACAGATTATTTTCAGAATGATTAGCTTTGCAAGGAGTATTCAACAGATAGTTCAAAATCAGTCCAAGTTGCCAAAAGCAAGATCAAGGTTGTTAGCCAGTCCAGAGGTCAGACTTCACACAAATTGCATTTTTTGGTTGTTCCTGTATTCATCATCAGACTAGACAGATGTTTCTGCTAAGACTACCATAATTTTTAAAATTACTATGTCACCTTTTTCATTATATATATTTGGGTAGGGATTTCTGATACCAATAATTATAAGTTAGATACATGGAATTTTCCTGCTACTACAAGGCATTTTCCTATTTTCAGTTATTTTCTACAGTATGTCAGCAGTCATCCTGCTTCTTTGATGGAAGAAACAGAAGATTATAACACAAGTTCACTGCAAAACGTGAAACATGGTTTTTAAAAAATCAGCAGTGAAAAATTCTTTAACTTTCCAAAACCATTGTCTTCCAAAAGTTTATGCAATATGCATCTGAAGGGCAGGAAGACTTGAATTTCCAACTCTTTTGGCTACAAAATTTAAAACATTTTTTGCAGTTGTGATTTAGGAAACAAATTTAAAAAGAAAGAACTTGCAGCAGGAAATTTAGTCCAAATCTTTTGATTAATAGTCATAAAGCAACAAATCCTATGTGAGTATATTGTAGTAGAGATTCCATAGGCCTCCATAACTATACATTTGGTTTGCAATCTCACTGCTTTTATCATTATCAATTTACTTTGTTTTTCATCATAAGAATAATCACAAAGTAAAGAAATACCAGGTAACTGCTGTGAATCTTTTTTAGCTTCTGGAATCTGGTACTACTATATATTATAATTGTACTGAAGGAAGTGGATTAGCTCCCTCCCATATTTGGGTAACCAAGTTTCCTCACAAAAAAAAACATATATATATATGTATATATATATATATATGTGGTTATATATTTTTTTTTACTGATGTTCTTAAAAATTCAGAGAGACTGGTATAGATCTATTTCGGGCTTTTTATCCCTCATCAGCCAGACATACTCTTATGGGATTTGAACCCGGGCTGCCTGCAATGCAGGCTTGTTATCTTAACCACTG
>JANHFL010004030.1:11719-26910 GCA_032468155.1 Oxyrhabdium leporinum | reverse complement strand
GTGACTGGGGGGGGGGGCAGCTAGCTAGGCCGCATGGGGATGCAGCGCCAGGTGGGAAGCGAAGCAAGCGGTGGCAGCGGCAGGCAAGCTCTGGGGACCGTGGGGGGGCAGTAGCTAGGCCGTGCGGGGATGCAGCACCAGGTGGAAAGTAAAGCAAGCGGTGGCGGTGGCAGGCAAGATCCGGGAACTTTGGGGGGGGCAGCTAGCTAGGCCACATGGGGATGCAGCGCTGGGTGGGAAGCAAAGCAAGTGGCGGTGGTGGCAGCTAAGCTCCAGGGACCGTATGGTGGGGCAGCTAGCTACTAGGCCACACGGGGACGCAACGCCGGGTGGGAAGGGACAGGGAGGCAAGCGGCAGCAGTGGCTTACTTATGCAGGCAGGCAGGCAGGCAGGAGCAGTTGGGCCTCAGGCACATCCTTGTGGGAAGACCAGCAGAGACACTGGGGCGGGGTAAGCAGGAGGTGGGATGAGCGTTGAGCGGGCAGGTAGGGGTGGGGACAGCTGAAGGTGATATTTGCCGGTTCTCCGAACCAATCAAAATTTTCCCTACTGGTTTGCTTGAACCGGTGCGAACCGGCTAGATTTCACCTCTGGTCCCTTCTATTAAACCTGTATTCTTGTTGGATGCCAGAGTGTTAATATGGTGTTTAATGGTTAATTATTTATTCTCAGATACCAAGGAGGTTGTGTTTGAGGCATTTTTAGTATTGTAACTGCACAGAGTCATTTGGTTGATGTGAACAGCAGACATTTATATATACATGTTGTAAATAAATAGTCTATCATTTTATAAAGGAAAATATGAGGCACTCTATGGAAGGCTTTGATGAGGTCCAAATACTCCAAGTCTATTAAGTTAGTAACAAAGTAACAAAGAAGGAGATACGAGTAAGCTGGCAAAAATACGTTAGCTCTTGTTGATTTCAGCATGCCCAGGTGCTCACAAACATGCTGCTATAATAATTTATAGTATAAATAATATAATATAATATAGTATAAATATATAAATTATAATAAAATAATTTTGAATACCTTACTCAGTGTGGAACTAGGGTGGTCTGTATTTTCTTAGATCCTCCATTCCTCTGTGTTTTGAAGATGAGGATAGTATTTGCTCTTCTGCAATTTTCTGGGACATCAACTGACTGTCTCCAGGGAATTTTCAAAGATTACGGAGAGAGGTTCTACAGTCAACTCTTTCTGAGCTTTAACTTTTCTTAACTCAGATTTAGCAGTTTTTGAAGCCCATCAAATATTCTTCTTTGGCTATGGTCTCCTCCCCATTTCATGCATGAGTTCCTTTTTCTCATCATTTAGAAACCTGCATGTATATTCACAATGAAGTTGTTAGTTTGTTAAAGTTCGTTACATTTCGTTAAACAAAACTTTGATAAAACAGAGTAAAATTCCCAGCAATTATCAAGTTAATTGAAATTTCCCATTACTACTATTGGATGCATTTTTGAAAAACTCAACATCTATATCTTCTGCCTGCCCAGATAGTCCATAATATACTTCTCTGGAGATACCACTTTTATTTATTTCCCCTTTTATTCTTGCCTGACATGTTTGTGATTGGAAATAATCATTTTGAGCTCTGATAACAATATTAGTCATTTCTACCTTCAAAGTTTTCTTACAGAAAGTAGCACTTGGTTTTCTGCCTATATGCAATATTCTCCTTTTAAGAAATGCTTGGATGCACGGGAAATGAAGTAATATATACATCTGCCTTAAAAATAAAGAAAAGCTACCTAATGTTGAGATGGTTCTGAAGATTTGGAAAAATACTGTATCCCTTGAGCTATTTTGCCAGGCAGTTAATAAACTCTAAGGCGGAATGGGACAACTTACCACAGCCAATTCACCATGACCAATTCACTGTGGGACAGCTCGCCATGGCCAACTCGCCACGGGATAACTTGCTGCCAGACAATCCAACATTTCAATTTAATTATTTAAAATAATTAAGACATTATTTTAATTTTGGTCATTCACGCTTCATTTTTCCCCCTTCTTTGGCATCCTTTCTTTAATGATTCTATTCCACTATTTCTTCAATATTAGTGTAATTCTTGTCCCTTAGCCAGATGTCCTCATGTGAGTTGGGCACAGTGAGTTCACTGCAGCAAATTGGCTGCAGTGAGTTGGCTGTAGCGAGTTGTCATAGACTCCTCTAGAGAAACAGTTGTTGTGGAATGATTTTTAGTGGTATGGGATTGACTGGTTTTGTAAAAATAAAATTATTAGAAGTGATTTAGTTTTCTTATTGTGTAATCCTGCATATATCCAGAGAAATGTATAATACGGGGAAAAATAATCTTTACTCTTCCACTTTAGAATGCAAGCAATCTCATGTAAGCTTGTTCAGGTGACAGAATTCTGTTACATGAGAACACTCTGAAGAATAAATCCTTGCTTTTTGATCTTTAAATTAGCACTGACAAGATTCCTTTCTTCTTTCATCTTTCTCGCAGAAATCCTTATAGTTTCTTACCTCCATTCATTTCAGAGTGGGAAGACCATCAATAGGTTAGTAGAATCTCTAAAACCCTACATAAGGAGTAAAGTCTGCCTTTATAAACTGAAACCTCTTCCAAAGCATTTATGTAATTTTGCCATGATCATTGGGTGAGCAGATTAATGCTCTGTGCTATTTGAATCTTGAGAATAATGTTGTTTTACAGTCATCAGTTCAGAAATGTCATGTTTTCCTCTTTGTTTGACTAAAACAACTGGATAGGAAGCTCCATTTGATACATTTATATTTCTTCCAGGATCCTAATCTTAACTATTATTTTTTAATATAATAAGTAGTAAAATTGAATTTGCTTATTATTTAGCAAATGGATGTCTTTGGATATTCTTACTTGGTATACTGATAAAATCTCAAAATTTCATTTTTTTTCTTTCTTGAAATGTTATAGTTTTCTTTCACTCTACTATTGACTAGACAGTCCTCTGTACATTTGGATGAGGACTTTTTAAGTCCTTACTTCATCTGCTAATGTTGTCTGTGACTTTTATTTTTCTGTAACAAGAAGTTTATGAAGCTCCCGGGTACTAATAAGGACTCCGTTGACGTGGGGAATTGACAAGCCTCCTGAGATAGTTTTCTTAATTGTGGTATCTGTTTGCTGTCCTAAATCTATGCAATTTTAGCTCTGGAAAAAAAATAATTAATGCAATATTAGGAATGCTCCTTAAAAGTGAGCTTTTGTGGATCTATTGAAGAAGCAGGAAATAGCCAGATAAATTCTGACTGGCATGTCAGTGAAGAGTTTAATTAATCTTTGAAATTTTCATCCATACTTGTTTTACCATCAAAAAAGATTCCTTGATGTGGAAGAAAATCAGTTCATTATAAGCAGTCTGACATCATGAATATTGAACAATGATATAAGTATTCCTTTTTTAAAACTTTGTTTCCAACTTCAGGTAAATTTATGTTGACAAATATTTAATTATTTGCAATTAATACACATTATCTAGTATAATTTGAAAAAAAATCTTGGAATACCATATAAAAATTATATTTTGCTTTGGTTACTCACATGTCATAAACAAACAAATAGTTTTAAAAACAAATCCAAATAGACACTCTTATTATGGAGATTTGAGATGTGAATAATATTTTTTTGTATGATTTAAATGAGAAAAAATCCTGGAGTTTGCTTCCCTGAAGTACACTAAAACAATAGCAGGAAAGATTCATTGATGGAATTGACACTTGCAAGGACTACACTCAAGGGAAATGAATACATTCTCCTGATTACTCATATCTCTTGCAGTAGAATATAATCCTCCAGGAATTATAGTAGCAGTTCATAGTTGCCAACTTTCACAGAGGAAGAAAAGGTCATTATTCATTTGCATGTTAATGCATTGAAATGTATGCAAATTCAGCACTTCATCATTGACTAATATCAAGGATGAGTTTAAAATAGAAATTAGATGGGAGGCAGAAAAGCCAATCACACCAGCTTAATGCTGATCATGTGGCAACTGTAGTACTGGATCATAGCGACCCAAAGGCCACAAACTATTTCAACATTCAGAACACAAAACGTGTAGTTGGTGAATTATCTTGTTAGTTTCCATACTGCATTTTTTGTGTGCTAGTTAGCTTGCTTTCTGGTTGTTCTTTAATACTGAACAAGATTGAATAAAAAACAGTATAATCAATCATCCTATTTCTGTTTTAAGTACTGAAAAAAATAGAAGTTGAATAGGCAAGAAAAAATATTTAAAATAAATTGCAGTAGAGTTGCTTACATGTTTCACTAATCACAGAAAAATGTCTGGTTTTATCCAACATGGGAATCAGTCAAAAAGCTTTGCACCTTTATCAGACTTTAAGTTTCAGTTTAGTTTCAGAAAAGATATCTAGTATTTGAAGCTCAAATAATAATTATATAATGATGTACTTCAGAAACAGATATGGAATGATATGACTGAACATTGTTCCAAATAAAATCTTTTGCATAGAAAGTGAAATATAAGGGAGAGGGCTGAGCTGGTGCATACCTGTATATTTGGTCTATTTTGACTGGTTTCAATTTTGGAATCATATGCAATTTCATTATATCAGCTTTATATTACTGTCAATATACTGTATATTCTTAGGATTTCTGTATTTTATTTCTGCTATGGAATAAAAGTGCAAAATAAACGTACAAGGAACCAGGACAAATTATTATGGGGCTACATAACAAGCAGTGATAACTTTATTCTGTATTATAGTTTGCCTTTCCCTGGAGAAAATAATGCATATTATAAGCCAACTTCTTCAAAATCTGTAAAGTTTGAATCCAAAAAGCATCTTATAATCAGTATGGTAAAATAAGTTACCATACTCTAGCAATAATTAGGAGATCTGTTGGTTATAGCCAAGGATCCTTTGATGCCCAGATGCATTTAACACATTTTTTCTTTTATTATCTAGGTTCTATGCTCCTTTAGAAAATTTCCTCATTCTCATGTGAATTTGCCATGCTTATTTGAAAAACACATTGCAAGCATTATTTTGAGAAAAATTGCTTTAAAGATAATGCATCGATGGTCATTTAAAATAAATTAAAACGTAAAAGAACTCACTACTGTAGTTGAGAGTTATGGTTTAATCTAGAGGATACAACATAGAGGATGCTATGTTACTTCATCGTAGGAAGGGTGTTATTGATGAAAATAATTGCAGGTTTATCACCTATTTTATAATAAGTGAGACCTATCTAGTTATAATGATACAGACTAGCATACGTTTTCAAAAGTTTTAGGCAGAAATGGCCTGTTACTCAAGATGCCCAGGATTGGAGCAGGGACCTGTGCCATGCAAATTAAGCTTCTAGAAGGAGTGGAAATGGTAAACAAAGACTTTTGAAAAATCCAAAAGAGACACATGAACAATGACATTCACTTTGCACAACTTTGAGGTATAGATGCAGTATATATTATTTTTAACTTGGAACTTTCACTTACTGCAGAAATCAAATACAATTCACAACATAAGGATTGCTCTCAAATCCCTTTTGGGTCTATAACGTGAAGTATGAAATCTTTTTGTGAAATAATATAGGCCATTAAAATACTTTATTTTCTTTCAATGTTAGGTTTGTTATTCAGTAGATGTTACATTAAATTGGATTTTGTGTCCATCATTATTAAAATGTGAAGTGTGTCGGTCAGAACACATACATTTCAGGGCAGTTAGCTGAATAATTCTTTTCTTTATTATCCCAAATTACTGCTGAGCTCTGGAGAGGTGAGCAGTTTAGCCAATTATTGCCATTTGAGATGGATTTGTGGGTGATTAGCTTCTGGTCGAATTCAGTCCTAGTTGGGCTTTGAAGTCTTCGCTTGTGTGATTTTCACAGCAGTGAGGTAGGAATAGTCGCAGCTAATGACAGGAAGGTTGCGTGGGTTGTTTGACCTGTCGGGGGTAGGGGTGTTCAGGTTTAGCAAATAGGGCATCCACAATAACAAGTATATCACTAACCCTGCCGTGCATAATCAAAGTTTTATAGGATTGTTGGAGATGCTGACAGTTCAATTAAAGTGCAACCCTTTGTACCATATATCCTAGTAGAATCACAGAAATATTACTAACAAAAAAGGGGGGCATAAGGGAACTGGGCTAAGGATCCTATATTCTTTTTCACTGTTTCATGGCATGTTCTATAGGGTGAGCTGCAAAAATCATTCGTTTGTGAAATAGCTTGTCTAGGGAGGAGTAAGGTGGCAAAGCTTCTGTTAACTAGTATTCTTGATGTTTCTATGGAAACAGTTTCTATCAGGACAGAAACTTTAACATTGTTTTTAGACCTTTCAGGAATTCCTTATATATTTAATTAGGAAACATCATACAAGGCAAAAGGATGCAGGTTGAAATTACTGGGTTGCTTAATCTAGATTTTGGGTATGGGTATTTAATTAATATCCACTTGAAATAATATTGTTCCTAGTTTTACAGACAAGTAATTTGAATAAAATATATTTGAATCCATTGCATTTAATTCTTTATTTCTGCTTCTAAATCTTCTTTTCCTGGGTTATATAAGAGAAAAATATTCATAATGTTAAGAGTTGTTTAGCAGTGGAACAAATTGTTTCTGGAAGTGGTAAATTCTCATTCACTGTTCCTTCTTAAACAGAAGTTGGATTGTGTCTATTGGAAATGATGGAGTTGTAGATTTCTGCAGTGGTTAGGAGATTGGATTATTTTCTTTCCAAAATTCCATCCAATTCTTGTATTATGTTATTCACTGATATTAAATACATTCCATTATTGTTCCATATTGGCTTACAGGATTAGTTCTTTGATCTGATAGGATTGACCATGGCATCTTTAGAACACAGCCTCTTCCAAAGACTTTTCTAACGCCGAGATCCATGTTAGTTTTTCAAATAAAATATTATTGGAACTTCTTCTGAAGAGTAGTCCATCTCATCTCACAACTGAAACCAATTTGCATGGAAAATGTATACCCTCCCCCCTCATGATAACAGATTAACAGAGTTGGAAGGGACCTTGTAGGTTATCTAATCCAACCTCCCGCCCAAGCGGGAGACCTTTTTCTGGCAAATGGCAGTCCAATCTCTTCTTGAAAGTCTCAAGTGATGAAGCTAACTTCTGGAGGCAAGCTGTTCCATTGGTTGATTGTTCTCACTGTCAGAAACATTCTCCTTATTTCTAGGTTGAATCTCTCCTTGATCGGTTTCCATCCATTATTCCTTGTCTGACCTGATTCAGGTGCTTTGGAAAATAGCTTGACCCCTTCCTCTGAATATGAATGAAAGATATGCTGGCCCACCTGTCTAAGGGAAATATTTTTTCTAAGTTGGACCTGAGGGAGGCCTTATTACCGGGTCAGAATTAAAGAAGGGGATAAATGGAAAACCACTTTCAACTGCCCCTTGGGATGTTTTCAATTTAATGTGCTCCATTTTGGACTGCAAGGGGCCTCTGCTGTGTTCATGCAGCTGATAAATGAGCACCTTTACAAGGGAGTTTTGGTGTACCTTGACAACATACTAATTTGCACTAAATCAAAAGCAGAGCATGTGAAACTTCCCATGCAGTCCTAAACAAGCTCCATGTCACAAAGCTCTATGCCAAGCTCTCCAAGTGTGAGTTTCACAAGGAGAAGATAGACTATCTGGGCTATCACATGAAATGGACCCAGAAAAAGTGTGGGCAGTACTCAGATGGGTACCTCACTGCATAAGGAAGCAACTATAGAACTTCCTTGGCTTTGCTAATTTATATAGGCAATTCATACCAGCTTTTTCCCAGATTGCACTCCCTATCACTAACTTGTTAAAGACAAGAGGGGTGGACAAACCAAAACCTAGTCAGCCCCTAAAATGGACCATTGAATGCCAACTGGCATTCGAAAAGCTAAAGAGACTTTTTTCCACCGAGCCAGGACCCAGGACCCAGAGAAACCTTTTGTCATCCAAGCTGATGATAGCAATGTGGCAGTCGGGGCCATCCTACTCCAAGAGAATGAGCAGGACCAGCTGCAGCCCTGTGCGTACACCTCAAAAAAACTGACAAGGAGCAGCAATGGGCGATGTCTGAGAAAGAAGCCTATGCTGTCCACTGGGCCCTCTTCACTTTGTGCCATTTCCTGGTGGAGAGCAAGATTCCATTCCAGGTGTGGACTGACCATAAAAGTCTGGAAGCTCTCAAGACTCCAAGGAAACTATCCCCTAAGCAAGCATGCTGGGCTCAATACTTCCAGTGCTTCAAGTTCAACCTCTGCTACCTCCGGGGGCGGGGGGACTTCCTGGCTGATGCTTTGTCGAAATGCTGCAGTACAACAGTAACAAACCAGAGATAGTTAAGTCCCTACTTCCAGCATCACAGCTAGCAGCAAGGGTGATCACCAGGGCACAGGCGAAAGGGGACCTCCCTCCGGACAATGCCACCACCATGGCTTTTAGGCAGGCTTTAATCAATGATGAGTGGTTCCTGAACCACAAAGACTCCTGTTCCATTAAAGATGGTTTGTTCTGGGTGGAGGGAAAACTGTATGTCCCAGCCAGCCAGAGACGAAACCTCATGCAAAGTTGCTATGACTCCAAAGTGGCAGGGCACTTTGGTTTTGTAAAGACATTACACTTAATAAAAAGGCAGTTTTGGTGGCCGTAGAATGTAGAAAGCTACATTGCCAGCTGTCCTATTTGTGCTGCGGCTAAAAGATGGCAAAGGAAAATGGCCAGCCTCCTACAACCCGTAGCCAAACCTTCAGCACCCTGGAGAGAGGTCTCCATGGACCTTATTGTGGAATTGCCTGAAAGCGCAGGAAACACTGTCATTTGGGTGGTGACGGACCTGTTCTCGAAACAGGTCCACTTTATCCCATGCCAGAAGATCCCTACAGCTAAGGCACTAGCCAAACTGTTCCTGCATCATGTATATCTACTGCATGGTGCCCCACAGAGAATAATTTTGTACCGTGGGGTCCAGTCCACCTCAAAGTACTGGAGGACGTTCCTAGCCCTCCTAGGAACCAGTCAGGGGCTGAGTTGGAGTCACCATCCTCAAACAAATGGTGGATCAGAACGCACAAAGTCAGTCATTGTGGAGGTTACTTATAATAATGCAGTCCATTCTAGCTCCAGGTTCACCCTTTTCTGGGTGGTCACCAGTCAGGATTTTAACCCAATGTTGAAGAGCCCAACATACCCTCCCTGAAGGAGTGGATAGAACAGTTACAAAATACGTGGCCAGTAGTGTGAAAAACATTAGACGAAGCAAAAACAGCTTACAAGGTGCAGGCAGATAAAAAGCGGGTAGAGCCAAATCCATTTAGAGTCGGGGATAGATTGTATCTGTCTGCCAGATTTTTACAATCCCTGCAACTCTCAAAGAAGCTAGGACCAATATTCATAGGACCCTTCCCCATCACACATATCATAAATCAGTTACAGTGCAACTCCAATTGCCAAAAACATTAAGACAAATACACCCAATGTTTCATTGCAGCCCCCTTAAGCCTGAAATAACCTCCCTGCTGAGATCTAAGGCTACTACACCACCATAGCCCATTATGGCTAAAGGCGAACAACAGTTTGAAATCAGGGAAATACTTGATTTGAGGAAACATCATGGTGCGATCTCTTGGTCTGGTCTCTTGGAAAAACCTCCCCTCTTCTGCAAATGAGTGGGTACATAAGAAACATGTTAGAGCTACTTAAGCGATTTCATGCCCAATATCCAGACAAAGCTAAATACTTGTGTTTTCTTTCCTCCCCCTTATTGTTTCTTCTCTTCCAGGTGGACCTCTTCTTTTCCTAGGGGGGCAGTATGTCAGGTCCCTATAGAGTCCTATTGGGATGCTGCCATTCTAATTGGAGGGGGCCTAGGTGACATTTTATAACCTTTTCCTGTTTCTAGTATTTCCTTTACTTTGATGTACCTTCCCGGGAATAGGAGTGGGGAGGGATGAGCCTTGGGCCATCTGTTTTTTTTTTAATAAGTTTTTATTTTATTTTTAATACAAACAATCTTCCATTACATGGTATGTCGTCTGGGTACAAATATTTTTGCAGTAGTAATTAAAATTACAACTGTACTTTTTATATTAGTATTTTCTACTTTTATCTTATTGCTAATACATATAATATGTCATTCACTATAACAATCATCATCTTAACATTTTTAATTCACTTCACCTATTTCTACCTTCGCTACCGTGTTTCTCAGAAAATAAGACTGAGTCTTATTTTCTTTTAGACTTGAAAATGAGCACTTGAGGTTATTTTCGAGGTGGTCTTACTTTTTTTGAGGTGCAGCAGGCCAGACTTGGTGAGCTGGATGCGCCATGGATGCACCATCGCCTCCATTCCGAACCTTCAGCATTCAGAATGGAGACTTTTGGAATAGATGACAGGCAGGAAAATCCCCCCCTCCCCATTTTCTTCCCGTTCACCAAAAAGCCGCCTGCAAGCCTCCCAAAAAGAGAGTAAAGCAAAGTAGCCGGCCGCAGAGCTGCTGGCTTCAGGGAAGCGGCCTAACAAGCAGAAGCACTGTGCCAAGAAAGAGAAGAGCAAAAGCGGTATTGACACTGACCCAAGGAGCCAACGGGCTGCAGCCGCAGCCGGACAGTTGTGTGTCGTCCCGTGGTCCCGTGCCCAGGCTCATGTTGGTCATGCCAGTCCCCCCCTTCCCCCTGGGCTTATTTTCGGGGTAGGGGTGATATTAGGCCCAACCCCAAAAAGTAGGGTTGGGCTTATTATTGGGGTGGGTTGTATTTTCTGGAGAAACCCGGTAACATTTTATATTTGATACTGGTAGGTGTTGAATCTAACAAGATGTCACTCTCAAAGCATTGCATTCTAATTTAAATTGCTGCAAATTTTCTTTTGAACCCACATCCTCTAAAATAAATTGATGCAAAGTTTTCAAAGTATTTCACAAAAGATCTCTCTCTAAATCATAGGTGTCCAACCTTGGCAACTTTAACACATGTGGACTTCTTGCTGACTGGGGAATTCTGGGACTTGAAGTCCACATGTTGGAGTTGCCAAGTTTGGCACCACTGCTCTAAACCTTACACCAATCTTGCAGCTAAGCAAAGGTTCTTTTCCCCTGTAGAAAACTGAAATTAGGAGACATTATGCTTTCTAAAACCATCTTCTGAGTTTTTGGTTGAAAGCTGCTTGACCTACTTATTTTCTGGCTCACAGGTGCTTCGCTTCACTGCCTTTGTTTAGAACAAAGACATGTTGTGGTGCTTTCTTTACTCTAGTTGCCAGCCTCTACCTATTGCTTCCTTTGTGAACATTTAAGGCAGATAGGGCAACTTTTCCAGATGTTCTTTGTACTCTGCCTAGGAACATCATGTTAGGTCTGAACAGTTAGCTGTACCTACTCCTGGGAGTAGAGTGCTAAACACAAGTGCTGTGTGGAGCCCGCAAATGGTGTGTTGCCTGCCTTTACAATTTTGAAAAGACTACAGGCTGCATTCCCATCCCAAATTCCCAAATGGTATACCAAGATTAATAGGGGTTCAGAACTAGGTCAGAAAAGGAAGCCTAATTCCTTTTCCTTTTCCTTTTCCTCTCCTCTCCTCTCCTCTCCTCTCCTCTCCTCTCCTTATTTTCCTTTCCTTTCCTTTCCTTCTTTCCTTTCCTTTCCTTTCCCCCTTCCCTTCCCTCCTTTTCCTTTCTTGAAAAAGTGAAAATGCCAGAGTAGAGAGACCTTTTTGATTGATGGGGTGTGAGGTGAAACGGAGGAATGGGCAGTTTAAAATGCTTATTTTGCTCCTGAAAATGCAAAAGGGGGAAACAAAGATTTGCCCAATATTTTCAGAGATCAGAGATCTTTAAAGTATGCAGTGGTCTATTAAGCCTTTGCCAGATTTAAAGAACACCAACTCTCCCAAAACGCCCCTCCCAAATCCCAAAATTTTAATTTCCCCCACTAAGAGAAGCCATGAGTATTGGCAAATTAGACTTTTTGCTGTTCTGTTTTATGGTATTTCCCTGCTGGTCTTCTCTTGACTGTGGCTGCCACAGAACTGCACTTTGAAATGATAGGCTAGCCTATCTCTAGCAATCTTAAATAATTAAAAATAGTGCAGATTTGGCATAGAGGAGAATGGTATCAAGTTGGCTTGATGGAATTTTCACCTAGGACATCTTTAGAAATCAAATGCTGGATTCCTCTTGAAGATGACTATTTAGCAATTCTTCATTGACTGATTTTCCTACCGCACTTTAGAAAATGTCATCCGAGAGAACCAATGGGGAGGTGCAGACATCCGGCGTGGAGGAGATCCTGTCCTCAGGAGTAACCTGATCTGCTGTGGCTATTCAGATGGAGTGGTTATCGGAGAACGGGGAAAAGGACTTGTAGAAGGAAACACCATTTATGGTAAGCCTGTTCTAAATCTCCTTTCCAAATGAAATGTGGGATGTATTTGGATGGTGGTGGTTTGGTGGTTGGGTTTTTTTTACATGCTACCTGGAACCATTTTAAGCCTGTCAATTTAATTAGAATCTGGCCTGAGTAGCTGCTGATTCTCCTGCAGAACATGAAGATCCAAAAAACATTTTTAGAGTGTCCTGTGAACACTGTCCTGTGAATTTGGTGCATTGATCACAGGTTATCTCATTCTTCTGTTGCTTGTGGTGGAGATCATTGCCACAAGAGCAGGTGGAACTCGTACCTTTTTCCCATGGAGATTTCTCTTCCACACCTGCAGGGTTTCTGAACAATTTTGTGCATGGTACACTGTTCAAGCCTACCGATAGGTCAAACTAGGACAAAGAACTCTGGTTTTTGATACCTGAATCCAACTTTAGAAATGGATGTCTTTCATTCCTGAGCCTCAAGATTTCCATTGCTACGAAGTGCAGGAGACTTGAGCTGCTCCTGGGAAGCCTAGAGATCCCAAGTAAGGTCAGAAGGCCAAATTCCTTGTATCTATATCAGAAACCACTAAATCAAGGGTCTATCAACCAGTTCGTCAGTGATCAAAGCTGATGCAATAGATATTTTAGTCTACCTGATTTCGATCTTGAACTCTGCTCCGGTATATAGCCTTGGACCAAAGTGCTTCTCGGTTCTAGTGCTAAAATCTCTGACATAATTTGAACGGAAACCTGACAACTCTCTATGCTTCTCTTGTAGGTAATAAGGGCTGTGGTGTCTGGATAATGTCATCCAGCCTTCCCCATGTTACCAACAACCAAATAGGGCACAACAGCATCTATGGCATTGCGGTGTTTTGCCGCAAGGACGATGCTAATGATTATCTTGTCAACCAAGGAGGCAATGAGAACTTCAATGAAGAAGGAGAAGCAGCCAACTGGGAGAATGATCTGGACAGTGAGGATGAACACTTGACTTCCCGGCGGCCCATCAACGTAGCCCTTGTGGAGTCAAACAACATCAACCATAATGGAGGTGAGTCCTAGCAAAACTGGATAATCAGCTTAATATAAAGGAAAGCTTAAAGGGGCCACCACGTAATAATTTGTGCAAAGTCCCCGCAGAAACACAATAATGTAGAGAGCTGTCATAATCCTTTACCAAACATGTTACTTGTGTGGATAAACCATATGCTAGTTTTGTTTACTCCTTTTGATCCAGTTTTAGTCTAAGCTGAATAGTAAATAATTTGTAATTATCACTTTATTTTCAATATTATTGAAAATAATATTGGGGAAGATCTCATTTAAAGTTTCATTGACTGACTTTATATAGGCATTTGGGTTGCCGTCTGAAATTGTGTGTATGTGTGTGTATAGGCCAAGAATTGATAAGGCATGCCAAAGAGAAGATTGCACTGCTTGACCTTTCAGGGAGCCTCAACTGGGGATGTGCAGTTTTCATTGCTGAAATGTGCGAATTGTAGTAGAAGCAGAGAGCTAAGCTGTAGACCGTAATGCTGTTCTTACAGAATACCATAGGGAGGAGGAGGAGGAGGAGATGATGATAATATTGTGGTTTTTTGGGTTGATTGTTGTGCCTATGCCTTGCTGCCTGATTACTGCCCCCAAATTACACTCAATAGCTGCCTGAGATTCCTTGTCACTCAGTGATCTCACTCCCTACAATGCACAGCTTTGGCTATTTTTTGCCCTTTGGTATTTTTGCATTTGCTCCATTTAAGAAAGGCCAACCATCTGTTTTAAATATAGATATCAACTAGGGAATTTATTGAGACTGTGTGCCGGTCTAGTTTGGCTTTCTCTCATTTTGTTTTTGTTAAAGAGAATTGATTCCCCTCTGTATTCTCTTCTTTTTTTTCCATAGCTGCTGGTTTGTATGTCAAAAGCAGCGAAGCTCTGAATATCATTGGGAATGCCATCCACGCCAACCACGACTATGGGGTTGCTGTGTTTCAAAGCTCGCAACTCACCCGAATAGCAAATAGCAGCATTTCTTGCAATAGCCTCGGGGGAGTCCTGGTGGAAGCCGAATGCCGGGTGGAACTCCGTGGCAATGGGATCTATGACAACAGCAGCCATGGCATTAGCTCCAAGGGCGATGGGGTCATCATGGAGAATGATGTCCTAGGAAATCAGGGATGTGGCCTTCGACTCTTGCAGGCAGCTGACATGAAGGTAGTGCCTAAAAAAAGAACAGGCTTATTAGTTTAATTAGTAGTACCACCTCCTTCCTCCAAAAAGGGATGCTCTTATGGTGAAATTTGGCAAGATTAAGGCGGGTGGCTGACTCAAAGTTCCTCCATGAATTTCCCAGCCAGATTGGCAGTTGAAATCTTGTCTCTGAATATTGCAATGCTCATCCTCCACTGGATAACATCAGTTAGAAATCTGAGGATCAGTTGATGCTGCTGCTACTTGGATTTCGGCCAGGATCCATTATTTTCCCAAGAGAAGATGCCAACAAGTAAACATTTTGGACCATTCCTTGGAGGAGAAATGCTTCAGGGAGAAATTTATTATAAAACATTAATGCTATGCTGGCACCAAGAAATGATAGGTACAAAGGAGACAAAAACAGGGTTGGATTCTGAGTTTACTGAGTTGGGTGAATCCTACCACCAAATGCATTGGAAACCTGATGTTGCAGCCCTCCCATTTCCAAGGCTGTAATGTAGTTTCATAGCACCAAAGGTGCTTTTTCAAAAGGCAACTGGACTTTCTTTTTTTTTTCCTTGAATATGTTCCGCTACTCATTCAAGAAGCTTCTTCAGTTCAGAGCTGAAGA
>JANHFL010004029.1:83790-96772 GCA_032468155.1 Oxyrhabdium leporinum | reverse complement strand
AGTACTGGGACGGCTACCTTCGATTTCATGGGCTCAATGAATCCCCTGGCTAGGTTGCTGTCAATGTACTTTCTCAACTCCGCCATTTCCATTGGAGTCATGGAGTACATCTTTGGCTTTGGCAGTTTAGCTCCCAGTTCGATTTCAATTGCACAGTAGGCTGATGGGAAGGGAGGATATTGCACTCCTCCTCACTAAAGACCTCTGCCAGGTCTCAATATTCCTTCGGGACCAGGGGATAGTCTGGCAGTGTTCCACGGCAGTGGCTGCGACTTCAGATGGGTTGGGGCTAGCTGGTGGCAGATAATGATCAGGAGGGATAGGAGGCAACGGGCCAATGCCTATGATTATCTTCCAGTAGCCATCTTCCCATTTGATTGTGGGAGCCCATTTGTCTAGCCAGGCAAGCCCTAATATTACTGGTTCTGTCATCTTAGGGGCTACTACGAACCGGATAAGTTCTTGATGCCGTCCTAATTCCAACCTCACCAGCTCGGTGATTTTGGTAGCCAGGGCTCCACCTATTAAAGTCCCATCCGCATGCTCAAAATGAATTGGGCACGCCAAAAGCTTCATCTTTATCCCCAATTGTTCAACTGTAGGGGACCCGATTAGGCATCTGGTGCATCCCGTATCTATCACTGCTTCTACTTCCCCCTGCACCCCAGTCTCTGGTACCACCAGCTTTACCTTTATGGCAAAAGGGCGGATAGCACCACTCAACATCGGGTTGTCTTCTCCGCTGGCAGTTCCAAAAGGAGCTTCCTTCACTGGAGGTTCCTCACCTCTTCAGTTGGAGGGGGAACATCTACAGCTTGCCAGGAAAATCTGCTTGTGTCCAGTGGCTTCCTTGGGGTCCATCTTCCCCTGGCGGCAGGGGTTGGCCGAGGTTGTGGGACAGGTGCAGGGGCTAGGCATTTGGATGCCCTGTGACCCGTTTGACCACATCTATAGCATCTGATTGTGCTGGGTTGCTGGGCAGGTGGTGGTTCAGCTGGCTTAGCTGGGATTTGTCGGCCCAGAGATCACCTCACTTGCTTCTCTGGCATGGACTTTCGATGTGGGTTGAGCTCCGGTCCATTGCTATAGCCATGGTATACCAGTCCAATAGGTGGTTGGTTACTCCTTGGATGCCGCACGCCTTCCTGACCTCTGGATCAATGGCTTCCTTGAAGTAGTAGATGTGGAGAGATTCTGGCCAGTGCCTGAGAGTCCCTGCCACTCTATGGAATTCCCAGACAAATTCTTTTAGGGGCCGATTGCCCTGCTTCATAACTTTAATTAGGGCTTCATTCTCATTTTTGCGATCCGTGTCTTCAAATCTGGCCCGAAGTAACTGGACAAATTCATCAGCGTCGTCAAGTTCCATGGCTCCTTCATCGTGCAACTGGGCTATCCATTCCCCCTCGTTCCTTCCATCTCCAATTGCCGAGATCAGGTCATGGTCAGACTGGTACTGGTCTCCATACCGGTCGATGTATGCCCAGACTCGGTTGAGGAAGTACTTCCTCAACTTCCCTGGGGTTCCATCAAAAGTCGCCCTGAACCTTGGCGGTGGGCCCATGGCTGGAGGGGCCAGCTGCGCTGCTGGAGGTACGGCCGGAACAGCTGGCTGCTGGGCCACTGCTGGTTGCTGGAGGGGAGTGCGCTGTGGAATTTGAGTGGGTGGCATATCCAGGGATGGTTTTTCTATCATCTAGGGCTGAATAGAAGGATGCCGTCGCTGTACTATAGCCACTCGCTTACCCCGATTCCGGGAACGTAAACGTGGGCTGAGTTAGGACCCATCTCGGCTGACCGATTTGGGCTCGCAGGGCATAACTGCCCACCTCGAGCCATTCAAACCTCTCTGGGAAACCTGTCAATGACTGGTTTAGCGAGGGAGGCAGCAGGCTCCAATCCTGGGAATTGTCAGATCCCAAAGGTCTTAGCTGTCTCCATTCCAGTCCCATGGCTACTCTCATCGGGCTGGCTCCAGGACAGCATTCAGGCTGCCTCATCTTGACCATGATCTCTGGAGTCGGCTCAGGTTGAACGTATTGGAAGGGTTCTGGCTCCTTGGACCAAGTGCCTTGTTTCCTTCCCGCTTCGGCTGCCTCACTGGCTCGGGCCATCTGCTCTGAGGGAGGATAAAAGGCTTCATCGTGGGATGTAGCGCCGATCCCCGCAGCTCCTTCCACGAACTCTGCTTTGTCCTCCATCTTTCCTGAGTCTTCACGCCACCCAGTAGGCAGGTTGGCGGTTGGGGCTCAGGACTCCGGGCAGCCCCCGATTCTCAGGGAGCTGGTTGATGATTTAGGGATTCAGGTTAATGTCAGGGTTCCAACTAACCAACTCCATCGCAATAAACTCCGAGACAGACAGTACCTCAACGTTCCTTTTTATTAGAGTTGTCATATTGGTACATCTGGGAAAACCCAAATCTGAGAGTTCTGGGTTTTCCCTTCCCAAAAGAGAATTCAAAGATCCATCCCCTGTACCCATCAGTCCATCACATGGCCCAGTCAAATCTTCATTCCAACTGGAGACATCCCCTCCAGCTGCAGGGCATCATGACCCTGAGTCGCTGAGAAAGAATGTTGTTGTGGCTATTCCACTGTTTTACCAAATATCCTCCCTCCCAATTTCCCAGGCACTAAGTGTGGCAGCCTCAAAGATTCCAAGTAATATATGGCTTCCAAGGCTGACATCAGGTGCTTAGCAACTGGCTTGCAGTTATCACATTGCAGCATCCCATCGTTATGTGATTGTCATTTGATGAGCCGTGGTGGTGCAGTGATTAGAATGCAGTACTGCAGGTTACTCCTGCTGACTGCCGGCTGCCTGCAGTCGAATTTGGCAGATCGAATCTCACCAGGCTCAAGGTTAATTCAGCCTTCCATCCTTCCGAGGTCAGTAAAATGAGAACCCAGATTGTTGGGGGCAATATGCTGACTGTAAACCGCTTAGAGAGGGCTGTAAAGCACTGTGAAGTGGTATATAAGTCTAAGTGCTATTGCTATTTACAACCTTTACTGTTGGTTTCTAGCAAGCAGAGTCAAAGGGAAAACTGGTAGGAGGCTTCAGATGGCAATTACATAACTGCAGGGTACTGCAACCACAAAGGAGTCGCCTAACAATAGCAACTTATAAGTGAGGGTGGTCATGTGACATTGCCACTTACAACCATGTTGCTTAGTCATTGCTTAGTTTCCAATCCCAATTACTGTTTTAAGTGAGAACTTTCTCTAACCCGCACATTTGGCCTTAGTTTTCAGGACAGAATGTTGGCATTCCAAGCTTAATAGAGTCATAAGAAAAGCATGCAGCTTCAGAACAAGTCTGTCCGTCCCCCCTTTTTCCCTTATCTCTAAAGTAGGAATGATGTAACTGTAAAGCACCATGTTACTCAGTGGATTAAGAATGTTTTGGTGGGGTGAGAGCTTTTTCTTCCCTTTTTCAGGATATTTTTTTCATTTTGTTTTGCCTTCTAATATTTCACTATTATGTAGGGATGCTGCCATTTTAGCAGAGCTATACTGAGCCAGAATTTGAAAATCAAAATGATAATACCATAGTTGATGATATATCTAGTTTTATATATATAGGACTGTTTTCAGAACATAGAAGAAAGCAAACCAAATTATTTATTTCACTGATGATTTTTTTTAAATTTATTTTAGGCATTGTGGTGTGACTTCTCAATACCCCAGGAAAAATCTGAAAGAAATAAAGGTAAAAGTAATCTTTTAGACCATTTGATTTAAGATCTGGAATTGGAAAAGCATTGTCCATGTTGATATGAAGCTGCTCCAGAAATCAGTGCAGAAAATGCAGCCTTTTTGTGACAAAAATAGATGAATGGAAGATAATTTGAATCTCACTTGTCTCCCAATTTAGATAGCTGTCAGTTAGTAGAAAAATGTATCTGCATATTACAGAGCTCTTGCATAAATATCCACAGTATTGAAGGAAAGGATTACACTGCTTCTTTACCCTTTCAGGTAAGCTGTATCAAAGTATTATTTAACCTCTTTTCTAACCAGAAAAGTAGTTGTAGTAGATTCTGGATTTTTTTGAAATGCTTTTTATAATTGAACACTGTTAAAGGACAATTTTTCAGCAAAATAGAAATCATGGATAAAAAAATTAAAACATGAAATTTCCGTTATTTGGATGAAATTGGAGTTTTTCCCACTATAATGAAATATATTTTAATGTAACTTTTTATAGGTAGCGAACGTCTGGCCAACAAATTATGGCTTGTTGTTTGAACGTAGTAGTTCATCGCATGAAGTGTCTCTAAATCCAAACAGGTAAAGTAAGATGATCATTGCTTAGATCAGAGTTCCCCAACCTTTTCAGTTTTGTGGACCAGCAGTGGGTGGACTTGTGTGAATATTGGGCAAGTGCGGGACTAGTCAATCACAACACATCTCCCAAGATTGTTGTTACAGTGATAAATTGAGGAGACCCTCCCAAATAGACTACATGCACTGTCAGAGAAAAAGTGAAATATAAAGACAAAAATATCATAATTGCCATAAACACAGTTTTCAAGCTATTCAGAATAAGGGATGGGAATTATGCAAATATGCATGTGTGCGCACACATCAGTATATTTCCTTCTATTAACTTGTATGCCTAACAGAACATTTCTGATCAAATCACAGTTATTTGATAATATGCAAATTGTCACATTGGAGCTTATGGTAATTTTGGACGCGACCTTCAATTTAAAGTTGTTATCAGAACATTTGTGGCTGTATTTAAAACTTTTTGTTCATTTTTTTTAGAGAACCTTTGCCTACCATGTTCAGCATGCTCCATCCATTAGATGAAATAACACCAATGGTTTGTAAGTCTGGAGGTAAATTATGTAATGCAGAAAAAGAAAGATAATTTTAGATCAGCTGTAATCAGAGACACTTAGCTTTGTTGACTGCTCTGCATTTGGTAGCTTTTAAAAATATGATATACTGGGATACATACTGAATTATTTATAAATACGAGTTCAGATATATTTGATATTTATCTTGAAATTGAACACATAGAACAGTAAGCTTGAATTGTTTAGGTTTCCCCAATCTGGTGCCATTTAGATATTTTAGGTGGCAAACTCCCATAAGCCCAGTCACCATACTGTACCCAGTGGATTAGGATGATTAGAAATATAGTGCAACACATCTGGAAGACATTAAATTGGAAAAGTATTATCAGAAAACAGCTCAGCAGCTGGCTAACCTTGTTGGAAGCTAAGGAGAACTAGACTTGGTTAATACTGGGATGGGAGGCGTATAGGAAATGTAGGGCTGTAAGCTAAACTGGAAAGTTGAAAAAATATTGAAAAAGACAGCAGCAGACTATTTCTGTAGTTTTGCCAAAACACGGACATGTTCATGAGATCACCCAAAGTCTAGCTAGACTTGAAAAAGGCTAATCTTCACTTTTTATTAAAAAAAAATGTTGACATTTATCCCATTTTTTTAGTAGTAGAATTTAGTTACAAAAGAAAACAGACATACCAAGGAGAAAGATTACAGGGGAAAATGTTGAAAATTGATTTATTGTATTTATAACTGAAGCTATTAAAAAATGTGGCAAAGTGTACAGATAATTGTTTTAAAATCATGTCTCTTGACAAGTAATCAGTTTGATCCTCTCTCTACTTAGCAGCCTTGTTTACCTCTGCCAGAATACAGTATGTTGCTGATTATTCCATGAGAATTGTTTTCGTCAATGCTGAGCCCTCCATTCTCATGACATATGATGCTTCTCAGTGCTTGCATTCAATATGGGCCCTTCGAAGAGTAAAAGCAGAGGTAAAAAAAAATTAAAGGTGAAGTGAGCATGGTATCATAGAAAACAAGGAGGATAATTGATGGCTTGCCTATTTTATGAGTGGATGTTGTTTGTAGCTTGTTGCACTGCACAGTCACCCGAATATGTTCTAAGATTAATATATTGGACAGAGGTCAGCAACTTAGTGGCCTCCTAAGGTTTTAGATTATAACTCTCATAATTAATAACTATTGGCTGGATTACTGGAAATTTATGGAAGTGATACTTAGAACATCTGAAAGGCCACTTTTTAAAAATTCCTGTCTTAAAATGTGAATTTATGCATATGATTATTTGAACCACACAAACACATTTCTTATTTATCTGTAGGAGCAAAGTGCAGTCTTGAAGGTCTCTGAACAGGCATGGACCCCACAGCATGCAGCTGCCAGCAGTTCCTTCACTGTCCATCTTAAGAATCTATCTAAGGGAGACTCGCCTATTACTTCTCCATTCCAGAACTATTCCTCTATTTGTAGCCAAAGCAGGTCGGCATCATCTCCCAGCATCCATTCCCGTTCACCTTCCATTTCCAACATGGCAGCTTTGAGGTAGGTTGCTCAGTTTTCCTGTCCTTGTACTTTCTCCTATTTCAGGATTATAATTATAGCAGGGATCAGGCATGCTGTTGAGATCGACATTTCCTTTATTTATGACTATTTTGTAAACAATGTAACTAAGTGAGATTTTTAAGTTTTATGAAATTTTTAAGTTTTATGAGTTCCTTCTGTAGTCATAAATACTTGATTTCTTAATTTCTCCTCAGTTTTTGAGTAACCCTGAATAATTTCAATGTCACAGTTATATTTACATATTGCCATAAATGCATATAGTATTTTATTTCATGAACAAAGGCAAATATGTATGTCCCAGGATAATGTTGCAGGATCCAATCTGGGTCGGTCACCGGGACCACAGGTTTAGTCATGTCACATTCTGGTGAGAGAGACGTTCCATGAGGATGGGCTCCAGCATGAGTCCAAAGGGTTGGAAGACTAAACTTCTGGTCTCATGGCCGACCCGATTGGATCCCACAGTATTTTATTTCGTTTAGTTTATTGGTATATATAAATCCTTGTTCTGTAGTAGTAGTTAACATGAGATATGGTACTGGCTACTAATTTGATTGGCTTCAGAATTAGTTTGGACCAATTTATTAAAGTCATGGGGATTTGGCAGTGTTCCTGCCTCTCCATGGTTGGGAGACTAGTGGTTCCCTTGTGTAGTTGGTTGGCCAGTGTGAGAACAGACTGCTAGATTAGGTGGGCCAGGGTTCCAATACAGCAGGGCATTGCTTATGCTCTTATGCTATGTTCTTAGTTTGTAGTGCTTTAAATCCTAAGATGTAAGAATTTAGGCCCGTAGTGGAAAGGGAAGTTAGCTTCTGTACATGTATTCTCATAGAGAAAATAAATATATTTCTCTGTCTTTGCAGCCGATCTCATTCTCCAGCCTTAGGGGTACATTCTTTCTCAGGGGTACAGAGATTCAACTTCTCCAGTCATGTTCAGTCACCTAGGAGGCACAGTGCCTGCCATTCTCCAAACAGTGCTACTGAGTCATTTCTTGCTCCAGAAACTGAACTCATTGTTCCAGAGCTTTGCATAGAGCATCTATGGACAGAAGCCTTCACTACCCTGAGGTTTGGAAGAATCTATTCCATCTAAAAGAAGTCTTTACAGAAACCTGACTTGCTCAAACCAAATGATTTACCTCTCAAACAAGAATACTTTATGTGGCCATATTTTTGCATCTAATGATAAGCCAGGCATTTGGGGGAACAACAACCTCTGAGTTGAAACTCTCTTGCAACCATGAATGCATTAAACCACTATCTTCGTTTTCTTTGGCTAATATGTTTATTTTCTTGTATAAATGACAGGACAATATTGAGTTCATATGAGTGAACATTCACATTGTGATTTAATAAGCCACGATCCTAAGCTTATTGTGAAGTAAAATACAGTTATTGCACTGAAACAGTAAAGAGCATTAATAGTGTTTTCCCCCACAACTTAGAGCTGGGGGGGTGTCATACTCGTGGTGTCACGTCATGTGACGTATCACGACTTTCCCCCTTCACTAAATTGGGTGGGGGTGGCCAGCGTGTGATGCATCTGGCCAGTGGGCTGCGAATTTGGCACTCCTGGCTTAGAGAGTGCTGTAAAGCGTTACAAAGCAATATATAAATCTAAGTGCTATTGCTAATTTGTAATTAGCGGGGTGAATCTGCTCAGAAGTTTCATTTTTAGAGCTAAAGTGAATACCATATGCTTTACCATTCAGTTATGCCAAACTATACTTAACAACTCATGGCTTATAACCTATGTATAATCGCATTTCTGATTATCTTAGTCATAACCTAAATTCCCAGCGTAGCTACCCATCAGTCTAATTGAACTCTCTGATTTTCTTCTGAGTTCATATATACAAATATATGTTTAGCATTTAGACAGATAGGACAAGTACTTAAGTTTCTTACTTGAAAAAGTCTATATTATTTTTTGTTTATAAATGTTTATAGGGAGAAGAATTGTCAAGCCTCCAAAGTATTTATTACAACTGATTTTTGTGGGCAAAAGTTCTTCTGCTACTTAGTGGAATCCCAGCTCCAATTGCGGTAAGCACCGTATTTTTTGGAGTATAAGATGCTCCAAAGTATAAGACATACCTAGCTTTTGGGGAGGAAAAGAAGAAAAAAAAAATCTGCCTCTGCCTCCCAGTATCCACCCAGTATTCATCGGGCCTGTTCTCGGCGACCCGTTCACCACAGCTCATTCGCTGTCGCCATTTGCAGCCACCACAACCAGTTCGCTGTGTCCTGTTTGCCATGGCCCATTCGCCGCCATGGTCCGTTCGCCGCGGCCCATTCGCTGCTGCCCCATTTGCTGCCACCCATTGTCCACAGTCCAGTTGCCACGGCTCATTCACCGCAGCCTATTTGCTGCCGCTGCCTGTTCTAGAACAGCTGATTGGCGCCCCACCAACTCCCCTCCCCCCCACCGCAATATTTAGTGTATAAGATGCACAGACATTTCCACCCACTTTTTGGGGGGGAAGGGGAAATGCATCTTATACTCGGAAAAATACGGTATGTTTTGATATTTATTATTTTTATTTATTGTATACATTTAAAGATACAGTTTAGTTTTCCAAATGCATAGGAAAATATTGTTTGGATTTTTTCACATTTAATGTATTAACCAGCTCAAGGTTGACTCAATCTTCCATCCTTCTGAGGTCGGTAAAATGAGAACCCAGATTGTTGGAGGCAATAAGCTGACTCTTCAAACTGCTTATAGAGTGCTGTAAAGCATGACGAAGCAATATATAAATCTAAGTGCTGTTGCTAATTTGTAATTATCTGGGTGAATCTGCTCAGAAGTTTCATTTTTGGAGCTAAAGTGAATACCCTATGCTCTACCATTCACTTATGCCAAACTATACTTAAAACTCATGGGTATGAGTTGTATGTACCTATGTATAAATCATATTTCTGATTATCTTATACCTAATAACAAAGCATAATCTGCCAATTCAGACATTTGCTCCAAATCAAAGGAAAACTGGGTTTTTTTAATCAAGGTTAAAGGCTTGAGTCTCTAGTCTAGGTCAAATATTTACACGCATTGTATTTCATTAATAGAGATTTTTTTGTTTCTAGAAAAAGTTGCTCCTATTATGTTACAGTCATTTTTATGTAAGATTGTTCTGTTTCCCCCCAACTCCATTTTTAGGTGTGTAAAATTTCAGCAGAGTAATGACAAGTCACAGTTGATCTTTGGTGCCATTACCAACATCCAGGCAAAGGATGCAGCTCCAGTTGATGTAAGTATGAGTATGTGAATTACATGTAACTTGTATTAATTGACAGCATTTACCCAGATAATTGAAAATTAATGTATTCTCTTCATTTGATGGATTTACAGAACGTTGATACAATGCTGGTTCTGGAAGGCAATGGAAACTTAGTGCTCTATACTGGAGTGGTTCGAGTATGTACATTATTTTTCTTCATTAATAGCTTATGTATGTTTTATTCATAGTTTCTTTTGTAACATTTCTCTCCTTTTATTCATCTTATGCAAGCCCTTTCTATTCTGTTTATGTTCTGTTTATCTCTTTTCTTTAGTGTTTCCCCTATGTGTAATAGCATCTCTGTTCTTCTTTCCATTTCCCTTTCATTGTATCATTTATGAACCTTGTTTTTTTCAGATATGTGCTATTGTACTCAGTTGTCCCTACATCAGTGAGATGTAGGGTCAGACATGTGATAGTCATGTCTGTTTCTTCCTCTTTTCTACTCCCACTTGTTTTTGAAAACAAGAATATAAAAAATGAAAGCTGCAATCAACAATAAAAAAGGGAGCAGCTTTTTAATTTTTCTACTCTGGGAGAGCTTTCTTTTTATAGTAGAAATCATATCGCTCAGGGAAAACAATACAAAAAGTGCAATTTCCAACAGAAAATGCTCCAGAAGAAAGAAAAAAAAATCAAAATACGGGAATAGGAAATTCAAAAGCTGATCATTAAATCAATCGCTGATAAGGGAAGGCAACATTTACTTGAAGGAAGCAGATCTTCTGTTGTACTGTAGAGAGTATCGGTTTCTTTCAACTCAATAATGAAAAGAATAAACAAAAGTTTTATAAGATTTTAAAACATACATTATAAACACATACTCTTGCATAGTCTCAGAATGAGAGGAAACAGATTTGGGGCATTATTTATTTATTTTGGTATGTCTCAGGTGTGCAAACATTGCCAGTTCTTTGAGTAGGCACTAGTATGTTAAGTAGGAGTTAAGGTAAAATCTAAGGTGGCTACGTATTATCAGGATTCATTCAGACTTGAACTAGAAGACTTGAACATTTAAAGACTCAAGAATGCAGCTTGATTAAATACTTTTATTGTAGATATTATAAAAATCTTAATAACAAGGTTCTTAAGATTTAACCTCTATATACAGGTTATTTCTTTCACCCTTACCATGTAATGAATCGACAATTGTTAATTTCTCATTGGGAGAAGTGATTGGCACCTGTATATGGTAAATCAGAAATCTTCAGATTTTGCTTGTTTTTGCTCTCGCACTTGAGACAATATTATCCAATTCTACATTGGACATTTTTCAATTCTCAGTTTACCACAATAGTTGTTAAGTATAGATCTTGTTCCAGCATTCTAGATCAGTGTTTAAGATGTTGGGCTGTTCAACTGTTCTAAAATAATTGCTTAGGCTTAATGTCTTAAGAATATTTTACCTTTAAAAGCTACCTATATTGAAACAACTGTCTGCTTTGTTTCCTATTAAAAGGTAGGAAAAGTATTTATACCTGGTTTACCAGTTCCGTCAATGACAATGTCAAATCAAATGCCTCGCCCAAGCACTCCTCTGGATAGTATCAGCACTCCTTCCAAGCCTTTGAATAAACTCCTTGGTCCCTTAGATGAGGTAAGGAATAATAGTCTTTCTTTAGCTGGCAAGACTTGCATTGCATATTTTTCCACATCTCTGCATATTAATATTAAAGAAGCAGTTCACAAATTTTGCCTTACTGGGTGGTCTTTTTTTCCATAGGGTAGCTCTGTATCGGCAGTTACTCAGACTTATTTGTACATAGATGCCAAATCACCTCTTCCAATATGTCAGTACCCAAGATTGTAATTAATGTATACAAGTGTTTTTCAGACTTGGCAACTTTTAAGATGTGTGGGCTTCAACTCCTAGAATTCCCTAGCCAGGCAGAGAAACACTGGTTTATACTGAGGATTGCACGTAGTCTTTTATTACAAAGTCCAAAAATGGTAAAGCTAGGCCTGATTACAGGTTACGAAAACTACATGGAAGTAATCAGAAGCCAAACTCAACTGTTCAGGCAATGTGTTGGTGGACTGCTGTTCCCATTGCTACTCACCATTGAAGTTCAGAATGTTCACTGGAGCTATATGTTAATTCATGTTTGATTCAAATAGCAGTCAGAGTTGCTAATTTAAGAGAGGGCTGAACTACATCATCTCAGATTTTTTCCAACTATGATTTCCTGTAATGGTTTTTATAACTGCAAAACATTTTCTCCTTTTATAGCAAGGTGTGCTGTCCCCTGTTACAGAGTTGAGGGATTCCTCCAAACTTCAAGACTCCTCTTATATTGATGATTGTACTTTTCAGCAACTTTCAACTTTTATTCATTCTGTAAGAGATCCTGTTCAGAACAGAGTGACTCTGGTAAATTTTACTCTAATGATTTGCTCAAATATTACCTGTATTTGAACCTCTAAAATATGGTTTGAAGGATTTACTCAAACTTGTTGTTGGCTTGGATGTAAATATTAACCCAATGTTTATGTGTAAATTGTCTTGTATCGGGAGAAAATCAGAGATTTATTAATACTGGGACATACTGAGGACTGGAAACTTATCTGAATAGAATTGTTGTCTAGTAGGTTTGAGGCTAAAACTGCTTTAATATACACATAACATTATATACACATAGTATATATCTACTATGATTATCTGAAACAGAAAGATCAGAACATTTGAAAGTATTGGTCCAAGGAAACCTCTCTGTTTCCTTGTCATGCTAGTATTTAGGTACTTAGGCAAGTTTCTTTTACCGTATTTAAGTACATTTTACAACATGGTACAATGTAGTGAGTGATTTACTGCTATAGGATTGATTGATTTTTAATCCCACCACTTATAAAAGTATCCTACAATTAGTATCTGTATCATTAAATTTTATAAAGAGATGGCTCTTTGTGCTTTAGTTAGTTTGCTTGGCATATTAACTGTCTTGAACAATTAAAATGGAGGATGACAATGAATCCTTTCAAAATAAAACCCACACAAGGCTGGTGACAACAGCTTTCTATTTGTCTTTGGGCAGAGGTGAAATCTAGCTGGTTCGCACCGGTTCAAGCGAACCGGTAGGGAAAATGTTGATCGGTTCGGAGAACTGGCAAATATCACTTCTGACTGGCCCCACCCCTGCCCGCCTGCTCACCGCTTGCCCTGTGCGGCGTCCGGAGCTTGCCTGGTGCATCTGCGGCTCGCATCGCGCTGCTCCATGCGTGGCATCCATGCGCGGCCTAGCTACCCGCCCCCCCCTGCGGCCCCCGGAGCTTGCCTGGCGCGTCCGCGGCTCGCATCGCGCTGCTC